>OFHU01004622.1:0-133062 GCA_900245905.1 Lacerta viridis
TAACCACTACACCACACTGGCTCTCTTTACTAAGGTAAAGAAATCAGCAGCGCTCCTAGTTAGAAATTGGACCCTTACCCCCAAAAGATGAAAGAAAGCCTGCACAACATTGGAGCATCATCCACAAATACACAACTGCAAGCTTCTTTACAATACTCAAGCGATCCGTTTAGCATCCCACGTAGCTTGGTGTTAAGTGGAAGAGCATGCTGGAAAATAGGGAGATGGTTTTAATTTAGAATGGGGAAGTAGGTTGGGGATGAGCATTGTAAAGAAACTTGATATATGGCAACTCTACAAACTCATCAGTACACCCATATTCAAGAGTTTCATTTACTCGGGTTTGAAGAAGTCAATTTCAGTTGATTTAGCATTTTATCCAGAAACAGCCATTGTGGCTGATTCTCCTGAATGGGAAATCAACTCTGTGGAGATCACATCTGGGATGCACTCTTTGCCTCAGAATAAAATGAAAGCAGCAAAGCATAAAATGTTTCCATGTGGGTGTATAAATTGGTAGGAAAAACACTGTCACCAATACAATGGATGGCATTTAGTAGCACCTATCTTAATTGTAGGTTTTATGTCTGTGTATTCCATTTACACTTATGCTCTGGGATAGCTCAGTCCATAGAGCATGAGGCTCTTGATCTCAGAATCATGGGTTCAAGCCCCACGTTGGGGAAAAGATTCATGCATCGCAGGGGGGGTGGGCTAGATGACCCTCATGCTCCCTTCCAATTCTATGATTCTATTCTGTGAAAAGCAGCCACAGCTCTAAAGTGCTCTTTTACAATCAACGAACACCAGAGCTTATTTCTAACACTTTTGAAAATAACTTAGAGGAAAGCATTTGCTTCGCAGCAATGAATAAGCAGATGTTTTGAAATGATTACAGTGGTGACGTAAGCAGGCTACGTTGAGTAAGAAGTGTGCATAATTATATACGAATTGCCTTTTTCACGTCGGGTCTCTTGCCAGAAGAAGGAAGTGGAGAGGCCTGCTCCCTTTGCCCTCCCGATCTGTTGACTTTTAAAAAACCGGCAAAGGGCAACCCCAGTGTATGGCTAAGAAGGGTGAAAGCAAAACACAGAATGAGTCACTTTGGGAACTGCTTCCAAAAAGGGTGCACACTCAAAAAAAAAGATGGGGGTCCAATGCCAGGGAAGTCATTCTGTACTCGTCTGCCAAGGCACCCAGAGGAGCCTGTGTCTGATCTGATCGCATCATTTTCAGGCGCAAATTCAAGGTGAACACATTGCCACCTTCCCTACAGACCATTGCTGGTGCTAAGGTCAGCAGAGGTCCTCTGGATTTTTTTATTATTGTGATTGTTATTTGTTTTGGACTGCCCACCCCAGAACCCTAAGGTGTTATCTGAACCTCGACTCATCCCCCTTTCTGCCTTGACACCATCTCCTTCCTCTTCATCCTATTGCTTTATTATTTGTGTTGGTGCAAAGAAAGACAGAAAGGGGAGAATTCTTGGATGCCAAGAGCCAAGTTTGGGGCTTTTTTAACTCAAAAGTATTTTGATCTGCATGACAGAACCCCAGCAAAGATTTAAAATCACAAAACATGAAGCAAAGCATGGTAATATAGGCTAGTAGACCTTTAAAACGTGTCTCTCCAAGTGAATTCCAAAATGTCCCCTTAAAAGTTTCTTTCCAAAGTTTCCCTCTCTCCCCCCCCCCAGCATAGGAAAAGACCACACGTTTGGTAAGTTAAAAACCGGTTTACTTACAAATTCTCCAAAGATCAGATTCATGAGCTTTTCCATACATCAGTCAGAAAAATTGCACAGGCAGTAAAACTTAGCTGAACTACAAAGCTGTGCAAGTTTCTGAATTATTGGTGTAGGAACTCAAGAATGGCTACTGAGAGCCATGTAGCTGAGCTCAAACCATTTTCATGCTGAGCTTCCTGGGGCGGGGATAATAATAGGCTTGATTACCTATTTCCTTCCAAGGTAAAGGAAATGACCTAGCTAAGCCTGACAGGACAGTGTACTCTATGGTATTAACCCCTTCATGCATTAGACTTAAGCATGTTGGTTCTATGAAGCTGGTTATCCCATACCTTGTACATTAATTATAACTGCAAATTAGATATGATGTGGAAAATTCATTGTCATAACTCATGATATTATTAGCATTGAATAAAGCTTTGGGTTTCCCCCCCCCCACCCATTCCCCATGTTTTTTTCCCCTTCAGTTTAAATCCTGCTTCAGAATAAAAGTAAGACCGGGGAAATAGCCCTCTTTCACTCAAAATCACCCCTTCTTTTGCTTTGTTCAGTCATTCAGTCGTGTCCGACTCTTCGTGACCCCAGGGACCAGAGCACGCCAGGCACGCCTATCCTTCACTGCCTCTCGCAGTTTGGCCAAACTCATGTTAGTAGCTTCGAGAACACTGTCCAACCATCTCATCCTCTGTCGTCCCCTTCTCCTTGTGCCCTCCATCTTTCCCAACATCAGGGTCTTTTCCAGGGAGTCTTCTCATGAGGTGGCCAAAGTACTGGAGCCTCAACTTCAGGATCTGTCCTTCTAGTGAGCACTCAGGGCTGATTTCTTTAAGAATGGATAGGTTTGATCTTCTTGCAGTCCATGGGACTCTCAAAAGTCTCCTCCAGCACCACAATTCAAAAGCATCAATTTTTCGGCGATCAGCCTTCTTTCTTTTGCTTTACTTTGATTTTAAGAAAAAAGGGGGAGAGATCTCCCTCCCTCCTCCCCTTCGTGTCTTGTTTGTCCGTTTTCTGTAACATCTCAGAACAAATACTACATGCTGTTCCTTTCATATTTAAAGTGAAACAAGATGGATGGAGTTATCTGGAAACACCAAGCCCAGTATTTCCTAACAAAAGAGCAGAGAGAAACATTTGGTTAATTTAATAAAAGAGCTCCAATTAGTATTCACTGAAAAAGTTTGTAAATGGATGAACTACTTATTGCACTTTGTCTGTAATCCATATAGTTTTATGCCAGGGCACAGCAGGGTGGTTCATGGGCAGCTCTCGGCTCTCTTCACAGTCGCCACCCTCTGGACACGACTCTGAGATTAACTGGCATGATCGGCCATCTATGCCTAGCTTGTAATCTTCGATGCATCTGCCGTGGGAGGGAATGCAAGGGAACATGGTTACATCTTGCTATGAGAAGGGATGGTGCCAGGCTCTGGAAGCGTACTTTTGACAATAGAAGAACCTACGCACAAGTAATTTGCCGCTGCAACGCTGTGGTGAGACACTGTGTCGGAGGACCTCTCCGACGATCTCAGAAATGAAATCATGCTATTCAGCTAGAGAGTGAGAAAGGTTAACACTATAGGTCTAACTCAGCAGTATGTCTCCAGCAAACCCTTTCCACATTGACTTGTGTGCTAAGAAACTCCTGCATGAGGCAGATGATTCCAGGGCATGTCCCAACCAGTGCTTTTCTTGTAGAAAAAAGTTGCCATTACAGTGTACCCTTGAACACCCCCAGAAAAAAAAGCACTGGTCCTAAGATGCATAATCAGTTCACATGGACCTCACTTTTGCCTCATGTGAAGTGAGAATGAAACCTAGAATGGACACCAAAACACTCAATCACAGCTTTCCCAGCATGTTGCGTTGGAAAGATTGATAGAGGCGGGCAAACTGTCTATTATGAAACGTTGAGAAAAGTTTAGGAAAGTAATGCGTGAGGTATTAGGGTGTGTCAAATTTATCAACTTTCAAATTCCCCCCCCCCCTAAAATGAAGGGAGCTAAAAAGCTGTAACATGACTTGGGAATTTTGGTTAAATTTGTATAATTTAGTTTTGCTCTGTAAATAAAGTGTGTGTTTATTTGCTTGTTAATCAGACGTAGACTTAACAAGCTAAATGTTGTCCAATCACATAAAAAATAGCAAATTTGAATTCCGCGCAGCCCTAACCATATTTAAAAGACCCCTCAGTAAATAAATTTGCAAACGTTTTCACCTTCTAAAATGATGCATCCTAATGAAGTATTATTTATAATGCACTCCAGCCTCTCTGACTGAGGGAGTCACTCCCAGACCTCAGACAGGCAGATACCAACCTACTCATCTCAGATCTATACAGGTAAGGATACGTATGAAATTACTCCTCCCAACTATTCTCCTGGATTTTGGCATTCCAGGTTACTAAATCTAATTTCCAGAGCAGTGCTGATAAATTAGCAAGCACCATTCTTCTAATTTATTAAAATTTCTTAATTTTGTTCAGACCATGAAGCTTTCACAATTTGCTATTTTTCAGGTCATGTCTCTTGCCCCCCCTTGCTTCTCAACATGCTTCAACTTTGATCGAATCACAGCAGGAAAAGGAATCCTCTAGACCAGGGCTTCCCAAACTTGGGTCTCCAGCTGCTTTTGGACTACAATCCCCATCAACCCTGACCACTAGTCCTCTAGCTAGGGATGATGGGAGTTGCAGTTCAAAAACAGCTGGGGACCCAAGTTTGGGAAGCCCAGCTCTATACAATGGTATGCCCTCAGCGAAATCCCTGTTTTCTTGATCAATGCATCCAGGCACCAAAGTAGCCTGCAAGAAGGCAGGGGTGCGGGAGGACACAGGCAATATTTGCCAATTCATTCTTAGAAAATTTTAGGATTTTTCCTACTTATAGCACTTATGGAAGAACACGGGGCACAGTGAACACAATGGAAAGAGGGAAACGGGCTCTTCCCAATTCCTGGGAATTCTTCCAAGGAGATCCCAGCATACTTAAGGTGTGACCCAGCCTTCTCTGCCATTGCAAGATTCAGTTATTTTAACAAATGAACACACTCTGTACAACAAGGTGTAACGCTAACCATATTACCATTATTTCAACTTCTTAATTAAGGACCATGAGCAGTAGCCAACTAAAATGCCCCATCAGGACAAGGATTTGCTCTTGTGCAATGGGACTCTCCCCCTCTCTTCCAGTGTGGTGTAGTGGTTAAGAGTGGTGGACTTGTAATCTGGGGAACCGGGTTCGCGTCTCCGCTCCTCCACATGCAGCTGCTGGGTGACCTTGGGCTAGTCACACTTCTTTGAAGTCTCTCAGCCCCACTCACCTCACAGAGTGTTTGTTGTGGGGGAGGAAGGGAAAGGAGAATGTTAGCCGCTTTGAGACTCCTTTGGGTAGTGAAAAGCGGGATATCAAATCCAAACTCTTCCTCTTCTTCTTCTTCTGTGTACACCCCATGCCCTCCCCAGATCTGCTCTGGAGGGTTAGGGAAGACCCAGAAGAGATTTAGGGGGCATGTCAGGAGGGGAGAGGGGAGAAGCCCTGTTGCAGAAGTGAAAATCTTTGTGCTAATGAGACGTGTTACTCAGAGCTACTTTGGATGCTCAGCGCTACTATGGAATAACCACTAGCTTATTGTTTTGAAGAGAAAACCAGGAGTAACTGAGTGCTACAAAGGGAGTTTGAAGTGTAGATTAGCAGCACGACAGCTATAAATGGTGCACTTAATACTGAGAAAAGAAAAAATAAGCACAGCCAGACTTACAAACATGCAAATAAAGTTCAGCAAAAGATGTTCCACATTCCTGGAAGATACGAAAGACTTTTGTGGAACTCACCCACAGAACATAAGGATATTGTATAGAACAGGATCTTCCGGCAAAGGCACCATCTGCTGCAGGCAGAGCTGCTCGCAACCACCGTTGAATCCGTCCGAGCAGTCCACACCAATGTGGCGATCGTAGCAGCCAGTGCCATCTTTCATGGGGCTGAGACCAGGCGGACACTAGCATGACAAGGAAACACAACAGCACAAACCAGCTTAGCCGCACACAGGAGGCGGGAGATTGCAGAGCTCTTGCTTTCTGCTCTGCTCGACACAAAATTGTGTTAATGGCACGCAACAGCAGAATCGCACCTCCGCTGGCTGCCTTCCAGCAGCAACCGTACAAAAACGAACTTCGCTGCATCTCCCATCTGGGCAGTTCAAGGCACCATATTTAGTGAGAAAAACTCAATTAGAACCCCACCATTTCTCTTTTGTTCGAATCAGGGGCAAGATCTGCAGCGCCTTCTCTGCTATTTCCTTGATTCTCGTTTCTTGGAACCGACTCTGCTTCCCCCCCCCCAACCCTTCCTCCTCCTGCTCCTCCTCTCCCACATTATTTCTAGTAGATAATTCCACAATACCATTCACACTCCAGGCTCATAACCTTAGTGTTACATTCCTAATCTCAGTTGTAAAACCTCATCGCTTTCATCTTTGTAATACCTGCAACTATTTTGATGTGACTGAGTAGCTTGCTCTCTTCCATTATTTCTCACTTCAACTGTTTTAACACTTCTTCTTCTTCTTGCTAACTCTTCCTATCTCCTCTAACTTGGGCACTGTGTCTTCCTTGCCCTCGGTGCAATCCAAAGGAAGCAGTCCTCTATTCGGTGGGTGAACAGGCAATCACCCCTGAAATATACTCGGAGTCCAGTGTGAATTTCATGCTCTTTATTCAGCTCATAGTAGTGAGGAATGCAGTTCCCCCAAAACGTTTGCTTTATATACACTATTTACACAATGGGCCCCACGTGATTGGCTAATTCCGGGATACTCCTGTATGCCAATCGGAGTGCGGATTCACTTCCACCTGGAGCTGGATTGGGTGGCTCCTGCGGACCAATCAGACTGCTGCATTCTGGATCCTATTGTTCTAGGACCAATCAGACTGCTGCAATCTCAATCCTATTGTTCTAGGACCAATCAGACTGCTGCATTTTGGATCCTATTCAACTCAGTACATAACAACCCCATTCATCACCACCCTCCTCCAGGCTACTGCTTTCTTAATAGTTACCCGGAAAATATTGGATGCACTAGATGTGAGGAGGTATCTGTGTGCATGCATGCACGCGCACACGCACGCACGCACGCACACACACACACACACACACACGGCTGGATTCAGGATGGACTCAGGTTCCAGCAGGGATTCTGCCTCTGCAGACTGACAAGGGAGTTGCACCTTTAACTGACTTCAGTTGTTTTTAGGAGAACAATGTGCTTGCAGTGAACTCTGAACTGCATCCATCTCTGGTTACTTGAGAAAACGGTCATGGTGTTACTCGCATGGTCAGACATCTAAGCAATTGAATCAGGAGCCCCCAGTTATCCAGGGACTGTTTCCCTAGGCTTTCCAACTTGTTTCAGTTTTTGGATTGAGATACGGAACACAAGAACAACTCGGAATGTTAAAGAGTTAAAGAGCTACCCAGCTCAGGGAAAATGCTGTCAAGAAGGTTCTTCTTTCAGATGAAGCCCTTTGAGGCACATAGTGGAAAGAGTCACGGGCTGCTCTCTATCCTTCTTCGTGTATTTTGGCTCATGAGGTGTTAACAGAGGATTTGTAAGCTCACACAACAAGTCACAGGTTGCTTGCTGACACTAATTCTGCAATTTCCAAAACAAACGGCCCCCTGTGGGCTCGCTAGGCTCTCATCCTGCCCCATGTCGCACTTCCCCCTCCAGTGCCAGCTGGAATGCCGAAGCACGAGAGCACTTTAGGTGTTTTTACGATGCTGGCACTTGATGAGCAAGCCCAGATGTTTGGGATGATGGCAAACAGGCAAATGAGGAGCCTGGGGATCCTGCCCAGCACCCATCCCCATCTCATTGGCTTCCCATCTGTTTGACCAGATGTGCAAGCAAGTTGGGAGTGGGTGGGCAAGCGAGGTACGTGTGCATGTGTGTGTGTGTGTGCGCGCCCATCCCTCCAATTGATTTGACTCCTTTGTGGCCATTTGCAGCAGTACTCTTGTACTGCTCCCACTCTATTCCATGGGCCAGGGGCAGGTATTTGCTAGTGGATTGTGTCTCAAGTTCGTGTAGCATAAGCAATAAAAAGGAAACAGTGCCTCGGTGCGATGCTCCCTGTGATTTCCCTTGTAACCTGCACCACTCAGCAGCAAATCATGTGTTTGCTACACTACAGCATCTGCAACGCTTGGGTATGGATACCACACTGGTGGGGGGGTGGTCACCTCCTTACATGCGCTTCTGCTTTGTTGCCGCCCCTTGCTACTTCCCTATAGCCTCGTCATTTTCTTCAGGTGAAAAAAGGGTGTAAAATTTGTGCAAAGTGCATGAAAACTTGTTGTTGTTCAGTCGTTCAGTCGTGTCCGACTCTTCGTGACCCCATGGACCAGAGCACGCCAGGCACGCCTATCCTTCCACTGCCTCCCGCAGTTTGGCCAAACTCATGCCAGTCGCTTCGAGAACACTGTCCAACCATCTCATCCTCTGTCGTCCCCTTCTCCTTGTGCCCTCCATCTTTCCCAACATCAGGGTCTTTTCCAGGGAGTCTTCTCTTCTCATGAGGTGGCTCCTTCATGGATCACTGCCTTGTCGTGGCGAAGGGGCTTGAATAACTCAGGGAAGCTATGAGCTATGCCATGCAGGGCCACCCAAGATGGACAGGTCATAGCGGAGAGTTTAGACTAAATGTGATCCACCTGGAGAAGGAACTGGCAAGCCACTCCAGTATCCCTGCCAAGAAAACTCCACGGACAAAGACAACAGGCATGGCAACTATTCTGATTACAAAGATGTATATACTAGATGCCTTGTTCTATATCATACTAATACCTCCAGCACACCAAAGGCTGCCTTGTGCTGATGGGAGTCACATGACTGGTCCATCTAGCTGTGTCTTATTCTATCCTGACTGGCAGTGGCTCTCCAGGGTTTCGGACAGGGGGCCTTCCCACTCCAACCTGCATGTCAGGAATTGTAGCCTGTGGGCCTTTCGCTCTGCAGATTGTCACTGAGCTTTGGCCCTCCCCTGAGGATGTAAGTTATAAGAAGTTCCACTTGCGCATTCTGAAACCATTTAGTTTGCATTAGTGGCCCACAGACAAGGCAAGCCTTGATCAGCAAGGATAATAGCATCTTCAAGAATATGGTGTGTGTTTTTGTGAGGGGATACATGGGTGGCACTGTGGTCTAAACCACAGAGCCTAGGGCTTGCCGATCAGAAGGTCGGCGGTTCGAATCCCCACGACGGGGTGAGCTCCCGTTGCTCGGTCCCTGCTCCTGCCAACCTAGCAGTTCGAAAGCACGTCAAAGTGCAAGTAGATAAATAGGTACCGCTCCGGCGGGAAGGTAAACGGCGTTTCCGTGCGCTGCTCTGGTTCGCCAGAAGCGGCTTAGTCATGCTGGCCACATGACCCGGAAGCTGTCTGCGGACAAACGCTGGCTCCCTTGGCCTACAGAGCGAGATGAGCGTGCAACCCCAGAGCTGTCCGCGACTGGTCCTGACAGTGAGGGGTACCTTTACCTTTTTACATGGGTTTGGCTTCCTGGGAGTTGTAACTGCAATACAACATTTCAGACTCCTATGATTACGGTACTGCAAATGCTTGTGGGTTGTTGTTGGGTTTTTTTTAACCTAAAGCAAAAATTGCACATTTGCCATTGCAGACAAGTATCCCAAACAAGAAACAGGTTTGAAAACAGTCTTTGAAGAATAAAAAGGGGTGTGAAACCAAAGTGTGAGGAGAGGCAAAACCCTGCGCCATCAAGTCAGCAGTGATATGAAAGCACATTAGAGCTGCTCTTTAAATGGGGAATGCAGTTAAGCATGTGGTGGGCAAGAACAATTTGGACACTGTGAAATTCTCAACCCTTGCTTTTGACAACAACAAAAACGTGTCTCAAAGTATGCCGTTTTCAAGTTGCACCAACTGTAAAGAACATTTGGCTGCGGTGGCAAAACTTACCACCTTTGTGCATTTATGAGATGGAAAGTAAGACCAGGAAACGTCTAAGTCCTTATGGGCCTCTTATATGCGACAGAATTGCAAAACAGACATTAATCCATTTTAATGACTTTTTGCTGCTGCTTTAAGAGATTACCGTATTTTCCGGCGTATAAGACGACCCCCAACTTTTCCAGTTAAAATATAGAGTTTGAGATATACTCGACCGCAGATTCTCCACCCGGCGTATAAGACGACCCCCGACTTTTGAGAAGATTTTCCTGGATTAAAAAGTAGTCTTATACGCCAGAATATACAGTATATTAATTGCTTAAGGTTTTTATTTGTGGGTTTATGTTATTTATGGATCACTATGTTGTATGTTTTGTTGTAAGTGAATGAACTGTGTTTTTACATGTTTCACAATTTTATTCATACCTATGTATTAAATTCCATGATCACTGCAGATGGTGACAGCAGTCACAAAATTAGAAGACACCTGCTTCTTGGGAGAAAAGCAATGACAAACCTAGACAGCATCTTAAAAAGCAAAGACATCACCTTGCCGACAAAGGTCCGTATAGTTAAAGCTATGGTTTTCCCAGTAGTAATGTACGGAAGTGAGAGCTGGACCATAAAGAAGGCTGATCGCCGAAGAATTGATGCTTTTGAATTATGGTGCTGGAGGAGACTCTTGAGAGTCCCATGGACTGCAAGAAGATCAAACCTATCCATTCTCAAGGAAATCAGCCCTGAGTGCTCACTGGAAGGACAGATCCTGAAGTTGAGGCTCCAGTACTTTGGCCACCTCATGAGAAGAGAAGACTCCCTAGAAAAGACCCTGATGTTGGGAAAGATGGAGGGCACAAGGAGAAGGGGACGACAGAGGATGAGATGGTTGGACAGTGTTCTCGAAGCTACTAACATGAGTTTGGCCAAACTGCGGGAGGCAGTGAAGGATAGGCATGCCTGGCGTGCTCTGGTCCATGGGGTCACGAAGAGTCAGACACGACTGAACGACTGAACAACAACAAGATCTTCCAGCTCACTCGAAGGACAGATCCTGAAGCTGAGGCTCCAATACTTTGGCCACCTCATGAGAAGAGAAGACTCCCTGGAAAAGACCCTGATGTTGGGAAAGATGGAGGGCACAAGGAGAAGGGGATGACAGAGGACAAGTGGTTGGACAGTGTTCTCGAAGCTACCAACATGAGTTTGGCCAAACTGCGAGAAGGATAGGCGTGCCTGGCGTGCTCTGGTCCATGGGGTCACGAAGAGTCGGACACGGATGAACGACTGAACAACAACAACAATGTATTAAATGTCCTGAACATGTGAAGCCAGAGGAGGTGGGAATAAATGTGGATATTCTCTTCCCCTCCTTCACCCCCTCGCTCACTCCTTCTGCTCATGCTGCTGCTGTCAGCAGTGGCCTTTGTCAGCCGTCATTTCAGAGATCTCTGCGCAGAAAGTGTTCCACCCGCTGGTCCCTCCCCCAAAGCATCGCACATCCGACTTTGGCACAACGCCTCTCCCAATGCAGAGCAGGTGTAGAGGAAGAACATCAGCAACAGGACATGTTCAGCAGCTTCACAGGCGCAGTTTGAAGCAGATGGGGTTGCTTTCCACCTATCTCTCCTGGGAGCCCTTGTGCAGAAGGGTGCAGTGAATTGGGCTGTGGGGGCGTGAGAGGAGGTGGGGAGGTGGAGGAAGGGAACATCTGCCACAGAGCAGTTAGCAAGCATCTCCTCCCGAGCAATGGGGGCTGGTAGACAGACAGTGGCGGCGGCGGCAGCAGCAGGAGGAGGAGTGGACTCTGGAGACAGAGAATTAAGTCGTCAGGACCTGACCCCATGTGGGAGCTTCATTTATAAATATAGGGATGCCGGAGCCCAAGCCTGCAGGGAACCTAACCACCACATTCTGAGCCAGAAGTTCTCCCACTAATCGTAGGTGCACATGAACTTTCTGTGGCGTCATGGTAGTTAAGGAAAGGCTTTCTTGTTCCAACGGGTGCACATAATCTCTCCCAGCTAATGCATGATGTAGCACATTCAGCTTTCAGGGACAAGGAATTTAAAAAAAAGAAAAGAAAACCTGTCTCAGGCCAGAATCCTCCACAGATCAAGGCGCCACTGAGTGTGCTTATGAAATTTGGCCTTACATTTGTTTCTTTGTTTCTTTGTTTTTGTATTACGATCATTTATAAAATTTATTTTCAAGGCAACTTATAACAAATAAAAAAATGAAAAAAATTCCTTCCAGTAGCACCTTAAAGACCAACTAAGTTTGTTCTTGGTATGAGCTTTCGTGTGCATGCACACTTCTTCAGATACACTGCATGCACACGAAAGCTCATACCAAGAACAAACTTAGTTGGTCTCTAAGGTGCTACTGGAAGGAATTTTTTTTTATTTTTTATTTTGTTTTGACTATGGCAGACCAACACAGCTACCAATCAATTTATTTATTGCATTAGCCCTACGGCCATAGCACATAGTAAAAGACCAGGCAGTAGCCTGACACGATTATGCAGAGAATACAACAGTATTCCCTTTCCATTGACCAGAGGTGTCAAACAAGGCTGCCTGTTGGCTCCTTTTCTCTTTAATTTTTATATAAATGATATAATAACAGCTATTAAGGCTCTTAACCAACCCGCCCCGTCCTTGCAACAAGCAAAAATACCCATCTTATTATACGCTGACAACATGGCAATCCTCTCGCTAACAAAGTTGGAACACAGCTACCTACCTGTAACTTATAACAAGTTAGCTAAGAACAATAATACAATGCAATGAAATAGCTTGATATGAGTGCTGCTGCCTCCCTTGCCACCAGAGGCTTCTGAAACTCTGGAAGGCACAGAAGAGTACCAGTAAATTTCTGTTTCTCGTGCTGCTGTCAAGAGATAATGCTAAGCACCTGCACAGTGGTTTAGAGGATTCAAAGGGCTTCCTTTGAATCCAAACTCTTCTTCTTCCTATATGCTCTGCTCATCTCTAATAATAACTGAGTGCGCATTCTTGACCACAGAAACATTTGTCCAAATTTGAACAATAAGGATGCATACAGAGGTTGTTAGGATACTAGTACAGACTGAGCTACAAAAGCAGCAGCGAGGCTGGTATGACGTGTGTTTTTCCCATGAGAAAGCCAGCTGTCTTATCTGCTTTCTCAACCACGTGATGTTACTGTATATCTTTACTTTCACTTTCACTTCTGGCTCAAGAGAGAGATGTTGAACATGTTTTAATGCACAGCTCTGCCTTACTGAGCTGGCAAGCAGAGACATACTCTGCATCTAACTACAATAAATTGTTGTTGTTGTTGTTCAGTCGTGTCCGACTCTTCGTGACCCCATGGACCAGAGCACGCCAGGCACGCCTATCCTTCACTGCCTCCCGCAGTTTGGCCAAACTCATGTTAGTAGCTTCGAGAACACTGTCCAACCATCTCATCCTCTGCCCTCCCCTTCTCCTTGTGCCCTCCATCTTTCCCAACATCAGGGTCTTTTCCAATAAATAGTTTAGCCTAATTAATGGTAGAGACATATCCTAACAGAGGTTGCACCAGAATACTCTCTGAACTTTTCAGCTGGGAAGTTTGCAAAAGCACATTCCTGGCTAGCTTTCGAAATCGGATTTCTTCCATTTCTGTGGTTTGTTTATTTCAACTTACTCTTGAGTCTTGTGGCACAGGGCATGATAGAAATTGAAATGAAAAGAGTAAGGACCAGGGAAAAATGTCTTGCTGTGAATTTCTGTTTATTGGGAAGGATTGATGACATTCCTCTTAGGGATGACTCCTCCTAGTGGAAGGAACAGACTCCTCCTAGTGGAAGGAACACTAAGGCTTTTCTTCTTCACTCCAGGGGGAGGAGTCCTACCTCTCACCAATACACCTGGCAGAGCAGACGACTCCTCGACCCCACATCCCAACTTCCAACGCCCTGAACGCTGGGTTTGCATGTGCAAAAGCACTTGCTTAATGGAGCAGCTGGGGCAGGCAACACACCAATCAAGTAGAACAGGCATGTCCAACAGGTAGATCGTGATCTACTGGTAGATCACTGGACGTCTGGTAGATCACTGGTAGATCATTGGCTCCCCCCAAAGAAGCTGAACAACTGTGGCTCCCCTAAAAAAAGCTCAACATTTTACCTCCTCCCTGAAAAAAACTCAACAACTTTGACCCGAACCCCCCAAAAATGAGCCAGTGTGGTGTAGTGGTTAAGAGCGGTAGACTCGTAATCTGGTGAACCGGGTTCGCGTCTCCGCTCCTCCACATGCAGCTGCTGGGTGACCTTGGGCTAGTCACACTTCTCTGAAGTCTCTCAGCCCCACTCACCTCACAGAGTGTTTGTTGTGGGGGAGGAAGGGAAAGGAGAATGTTGAGCCGCTTTGAGACTCCTTCGGGTAGTGATAAAGCGGGATATCAATTTTGACCTGAACCCCCCAAAAGGGGGTAGATCACGGCCAGTTTTTAACTCTTTGAGTAGATCGCAGTCTCTTGGGAGTTGGCCACCCCTGAAATAGAAAATGGAGCTCCCACTTACCTAGCTGTTTGTTGTGTCCTCAGGTTTCTGTGGCTCACCCAACCCTGTCCCTTCCACATTCCCTTATTAGAAAGAATGCCATCTCTGCAGCTCCAGGGGAATTTAGCTAATATTTAAATAGCTACTGAGCAGATTGTGCCAACAAAGAGTGTGACTCATCCATTCCCTTTGGAACCCACGCTAATTCATTGAAGGACTTCTTCACACATTAAAAAAAATACACAAATGTACATGAAAGATGTGTATTCCTAAAAAAAAGTAGAGTGTGAAGGCGGCAAACATGTAGTTGCAAGAGTGTGTAACATACGGAAACAGTGTGCATCATACTCGTTAGGAAGTCATGTGTCATGCCAGCTGCCTACCAGGTGTGGCAAGGCAGTGTGTAAAGTCTATATTTTGTCATGCATAATGGGGAAGGTGGGCATATGAGATGGGAGACAAAGAACAGCCACAGAGCTGAAAGATAGTACAAACATATGGGGCTTTGTCCGCTGCCTTGTGGGATTTCTTCGGGAGAAGAAAAGGCTAAGGATTAAACCCTACACAAATCCGGAGCGGATTCCCTAAGACGGCTGGATGAATGGCACCTCCTCTGCGTCCTTCCAGCAACTCCTGCAGCCAATCTGGTGCCAAACATATTGCTCTGATTTCTAATACGCCAAACAAATACACTGAAACCCCAAATAAATCGTGTGTGCAAATAGACATTTATCTTTGCAACCCCACTTTCCCAAGAGGCAGCGGCATTGCTCCGAATAAAAAGTACACGAACCATACAACCCGTAGAATCCAATTTCCGATCTGCAATGCAGCGGAAGTTCTTGCTGCAGCCACCGTTGTCCTTGGAGCAGTCCCGAACTGGCCCAAATGAATCCAGAAGAACCTCCAAGTTGTCAAAAGAGGAGGAAGTCATCAGTTCTTCCCTGCCAGGGAGGGGAAAAAACGCAATTATTAATATTCATGGTTTTAATGTTACTATTCGTTGCAGCACATCAGTGTTCCATGAGCTTTAGAGCAGACGCTGCTGTACTATAAATCCCATCATCCCTGGCCATTGGCCAACAACATCTGGAAGGCCTACTATGTTTAGCAGGAGAGTATTAAAGTGGCTTAATACATGGAGCTGTGTGTCTCTGCTAAAGGATGACTGAAGATGGTGTAGCTGCAGATGATGTGAGTTCTTTGTGCCTGTGTACAGGTGACCATTTCTGCGGACCATCGGCAGCTTGAAAACTGGAAAAATACAACCAATTAATGTAGTAGGTATTAACTACTCCCTCTGGCTTCCTTCCTTCCTTCTCCTCCTGGCTTCCTTCCTTCCTTCCTTCCTTCCTTCCTTCCTTCCTTCCTTCCTGACCTCCTTCCTTCTTTCTCCCTCTGGCTTCCTTCCTTCCTTCCTTCCTTCCTTCCTTCCTTCCTCCTTCCTTCCTTCTTCTCTCCTTCCTTCCTTCCTTCCTTCCTTCTTCCTTCCTCCTTCCTTCCTCTTCTCTTCCTCCTTCTTCCTTCCTTCCTTCCTTCCTTCCCCTTCTTCCTTCCTTCCTTCTCCTCCTTCCTTCCTTCCTTCCTTCCTCCTTCCTTCCTTCCTTCCTTCTTCTCCTTCCTTCCTTCCTTCCTTCCTTCCTTCCTTCTCCTTCCTTCCTTCCTTCCTTCCTTCCTTCCTTCCTTCTTCCTTCCTCCTTCCTTCCTTCCTTCCTTCCTTCCTTCCTTCCTTCCTCCTCTCCCTCCTTCCTCCCTCCCTCCCTCCCTCCCTCCCTTCCTTCCTTGTTGATGCTAGCCATTCTCAGCTCCTCCAAGCTGAATCCTCTACCAGCACGGACTTTTGTGTGGTATCGTACAGTGGGGCACCTCACAATTGGCCTGATTGGTCCAGATACCAGACGTGGAGCAATACGATGGGTCTTCCTCCTGCGGATCTTTCTAGCAGGCTGGTTAAACCATGTGGCTACTCGTCTTTGCCAGTCTTTGTGAAAATGGGGATTCAAGATCATGCCATTCTGGCTGGGCGCCACCATGGCTCCTCATGTCCCTCCAGGGAGAGAAAATGGCCAGCCGGAAAAAGAAAGACTGGCAAAGACTGTGCAGCTGAATTGCTCAAGATGGCCACACAGCTCTCTGGACCAGTTATGCCCTTCAAAAATGTCTTTTTAAAAATACAGGCTTCCTTATTTCAGTGGTGCAGCATAGGGATGCCTGAGGGGTCCCGACTGTGGCATTTTGAAGGGGTGTGAAGCAGGAGCCTCCACACAGCCGGCACAGCCCAAAGCTCCTCTGGAGGAACCGAGGCTCGTGGAGAGGAGCACAGGGCCAGGTCGTACTGGAGGTGCCTGCTCCGAACCCGCCATGTGCTGTTGGCTGGCTGCGCTCTCCGCTGCGTGGGGGCGCAGGAGGCACCACCCTCCTTGCAAGGCAGCTGGGAGGGGGGGCAGTGTGGGGGCAAGGCAGCCGTGCCCTAGCCTCGCCTTTGCTGGTGAGGGGCGTGTGCTTGTTGCGCCCTTCTCGTGCTGCCCTCCCCAAATCTGAGCCTTGCAAGCAGGGGCGTAGCAAGGTAAATTGGTACCCGGGGGCAAAAAAAAAATTGTCACCCCCCCCCCAGGCATGGGAAGGTCAGGTGGTACCCGGTGCGGAAAATTTCTTGTCAACCCCCCCATTGATCCCCCCCCCGCAAAAATGGTTTTACATTATTTCATATTTTCTTACAAAGGAATAATAACAAGTAATAATAATAAAAAACTTTTATTTATATCCCGCCCTCCCCGGCCGAAGTCGGGCTCAGGGTGGCTAACATCAGATACATAACATTGGTATAAAATCAAACAATAATTAAATTACCTCCTAAAAACATCTCAAAATCAAATTAAAGTCTAATTAGATGGCTTTCCACAGGGTTAGGGTTGGGAACAGTAAGTGTTCTCTGAACTGAAATTTCAGCCTTCACGACATAGGAAAACAGCCAAGTGAACAGCTATTTTGGTGGAGGAGGGTCAAGATATTAACCGATATGCATGAAATTTCATATATAGCTATATAATCCCTAGTATAGTAAGATAAGACCTTCGGAGCAGGCATTTTAAAAAAAAAAAATTCAAAAAAAATTCAAAAAAAAATTTCATTTTCCCCCCAAAAATTGTTCCTTGATAATTTGTCACCCCCTCCATTATGGAACCCGGGGCGGAAGCAGGGGCTGGACGAGCGCAGTGGGGGGCGTTTGTCCTCTGCCCCTTGCCCTGCCCTGCCGCCTTATTACCCTTTGCAGGCAGGCAAGGCCTCTCCCCCTTTCCTCTGCCCCCCCCCAACCTGCTGCTGTGTGAAAAGGGAGTAGGAAGCCTGCAGGTTTTTGGAGGGTGATGTGTAAAAGAAGAGGAGGCTTGGCTGAGCTGTAAAAGGAGAGGGTTTGGCATGACCAGAGGAGTATGGCAGGGGTTGGTGGGACTGGCAAATAATGCAAACAGGGGCGGTAGCCCTTAGTAAGAGAGAAATACGTCTTCATCTGTTGCCCAAATGGTAAGTGTGTGTCGTCCGCTGAACGTGCCCTGGGCTGCTGTCCTGTACCAGAGGTGTCTCCAGGGAAGAGGAAGAGAGAGAAGTGGAGGCACACTGGTGTCCTGGGAGACAACTCTAAGCATCAGGGTGCAGCGAGGAAGAAAAAATAGCAGCTGCTAGGTCGGGGAAATGGCTTCCTGAAACCCGAGCGGCCCTTTGATCGTTCTCAAGCTTGGAACAAGCACCTACCTGACCTCCACGGCATCCTCCATCACTGTCATGTCTGTTTTGCACTTGGCTGATGGGTTGATGGCCAGTTCGGCAGGTGGGATGACAAAGCTCTTGCTCAACGGCAGCCACATCCCTTCCCCAAGAGTATAGGTGAATCTGGATTCAGAGAGAGGAAACCAGTTGGATACGTGGCCCAAGAATGCAAAAAAAAAAAAAAAAGCATTCATTGTGGATGTTATGTATTGAAGTTCTCACCCTAGGCCACTAGGGGTGTGTGTATATAGTTCATTCTGCTGCAGTTTTCACTCAGGTCCGCATATGCAAATGAGGGATTGAAAAGTGACGTTCAGGGATTGGGTAACTACAGAAAGTTGTTACTGTTGCTTTGTAGCTGAGTTCTATATAAGCAGGCTGCTGAGGCCTTCAGCTCACTTCTGTTCCAGCCTGAGAATAAACAAGAGCTGTTTGGAAATCACTGTGCCGTCTGCTGTGTCCACCCACAACTTAACAGTGGACATGCAATTCTCTAGCAGGCTATGACTCTGTTGGCAGGACACATGCTTTGCTTGCGTAATGTTCCCTGTTCAGTGTCTGGCATCTAGAGTTAAATATCTCAAGGAACAGGTGCTGAGGAACGCTTCTGCCTGCATGACTCTGCCGGCAGCGGTTGAAGGACCAATGCCTGGATCCACTTTGAATTAGCTTTGCTTGCTTTCAGTTATGTCACTTCCTAGCCAAATCTGATCGGTTACGCAGAAGTCACAGTTCATAGGAAGAAGTCGGGTTTCAAGACATAAACAGTGTTGCCAAATAGGGCTGTGTGGTTGTATGCACAAGGGGAGGGGGTTTGTCGGACATGTTTTTTTCCTCTCCCCAGTACTTTGCCCCTTTCATGCTGAAAATATTCACTTGTGAATATTTGGTGCCACTCTACCTGAAATGGCGTTTTCCTACTATATGCTGAGGCAGGAAAGGGAGAAAGAACAGTAGGGAACAAGGAGGGATAATATACATGGTTGGTCACGCTGGCTGCATTGGGGGGAAAAAAAACCTTACCTGAATATCTTGTCAGAAGGTTGTTCTCCCAGCACCAAATCAAATCCACGTTGGAATATGGTATATGGCCATGGCCTGGAGGAAAACAAAACCACAGAAGCCATGAAAGCTTGCTCTTTCTTTCCTTCCTTCCTTCCTTCTTTCGGCCTTACTTTCTACGTCATCAAATGGCTCAGGAGAAGTTACAAAAAATGTCAGAACTGGCACAACTATATTAAAACCATGAAATGAAACACAAGTCAAGCAGTGACAAAGCAACACAGCAGAAGACCAGGACAACAGTGCACAGCAACAAAGGCAGATGCTCACTCAGCCAAAGGCTTGGATAAGAAAAGAGCACACACCTCACAATATTTCACCTCATAATTGCACGTGAGCTGACAGCACGCAATAGCAGCCAAACACGAGACAGGGCTGAGTGAGCGACTCTCCACCACAGATGGTTTGCTGTGGCACCCAAGGAAGGAGCTCCTCAACACCCTTCAGGCAACTTTGAGGTAAGTAAACACAGCAGAGATATTTCTTAATGGAGTCCAGCACATGGGTGGGATCCCAGGCTATGGGACTTCCCAGACTCTTTCACTCACTTGTTTCAGTGATGAGGAGGTTTCTTACAGTAACCCTGAATAGGAACTTAGGCTTGCAAAAAAACAACAACACCAAACTGAATTGATTAATAATGGACACCCCCATACTCATACTATAGCAATTAATTTTTAATGCAAGAGATTCTACATTACAGCCTTCAACATATTCACTATTCCCCCCTACCCATCTAACATGTTTATTGCATCCCAGACAGACAGACAGACAGACAGACAGAGATAGAAATGCCAGTCTCTCTGTTTTCACTGCAGATCTAATAGCTAGGGTGTGCAGATGCAGAAAAAGACAGGTTTCTTCCGGTCAAACCTTGGTTGTCGAATGTAGTCCATTCCGGAAGACCGTTTGACTTCCGAAACATTCGACAAACCAAGGGACGGCTTCCGATTGGTTGCAAGAGCTTCTTGCACTCAAGCGGAAGCTGCGTTGGACATTCAATTTCCGGGAAACGTTCGAAAACTGGAGCATTTACTTGCAGGTTTTCAGCATTCGGGAGCCGAAACGTTCCAAAGCGGAGGCGTTCGGGAACCGAGGTTTGGCTGTAGTTGTACAGTAGAGGGAATTCCAGCAGGTGTAGCTTGACCATATGTAACAGTAAAAGCATCTAGTTTGCTTTTAAAGTCAATAGACATTACCAGCTTCAAAACTCAGCAAGGGTCATTTCCCCCATCCTGCCTCACATCACTGGATGCCTTTCCAATTCACCGGCTGGCTGTCTACACCAGTGCATGGAGAGATAACGTGGATGTCTTCCTATGGCTTGCATTTTCAGATTGTATTTGGGGGGAAATGCAATCTAAACACGGTATTTCTCAAGGAACAGCAGGACAGATGTGGATGGTGGCTAATGTCATGTGCACACATGTGCATTACAAGCCAGCATTGGGATGCAGCGTGGACCAGAGTGTGTGCACATCCTTACACTGGGGCTTAAGAGGAAGAAAGCTTTTGGCCTCACCCAGGGCCAGATTTAGGTTTGATGAGGCCCTAAGCTACTGAAGGTAATGGGGCCCTTTATATCTGCAGCTGTCCTTTGCCAACAAAAAAAGTCACTTTTTTGTTGAATATATGCTACTGTATGTGGTAATTTATGGACCTAATAGGTATCTAAGGGACATGGGTGGCGCTATGGTCTAAACCACAGAGCCTAGGGCTTGCCGATCAGAAGGTCGGCGGTTCAAATCCCCACGACGGGGTGAGCTCCCGTTGCTCGGTCCCAGCTCCTGCCCACCTAGCAGTTTGAAAGCACGTCAAAGTGCAAGTAGATAAATAGGTACCGCTCCGGCGGAACGTAAACGCCGTTTCTGTGCACTGCTTTGGTTCGCCAGAAACAGCTTTGTCATGCTGGCCACATGACCCAGAAAAACTGTATGCAGACAAACGTTGGCACCCTCGGCCAGTAAAGCCGAGATGAGCGCTGCAACCCCAGAGTCGTACACGACTGGACTCTTTTCACACCAATGTCCACTCCCGCCTAGCTTACTTCACATCAGCAGCCTAATTTAGTTAAGTTGTTGCTATGGTTAAATAATTAGGAGTGATAAACACATTCCAAATTTCTGCTACACACACACACACACACACACAGAGCCATCTACCAGGATCTACCGGCCTCGGTCCTGTATACCTGAAGGAGCGTCTCCACCCCCATCGTTCAGCCCAGACACTGAGGTCCAGCGCCGAGGGCCTTCTGGCGGTTCCCTCACTGCGAGAAGTGAGGTTACAGGGAACCAGACAGAGGGCCTTCTCGGTAGTGGCACACCCTCCCATCAGATGTCAAGGAAATAAGCAGCTATCCTATTTTTAAAAGACATCTGAAGGCAGCCCTGTTTAGGGAAGTTTTTAATATTTAATGCTGTATTGTTTTTAACACTCAATTGGGAGCCACCCAGAGTGGTTGGGGAAACTCAGCCAGATGGGCGGGGTACTAATAATAATAATAATAATAATAATAATAATCTCAGTCTGTCTTCTGCCCGCCCTAATTTAAATCTTGTTCCCACAACTTCAGAGCTTCAAAAGACTTGCCCACAGTTCTCTGAAAAGTTGTGTATTATCCTGTGGTGACATTGGTACTGCTCTGGCTGAGGTATAATTACAGCCCATGACTCATACAAAAAACACAAGATATTTTGAAGGGCATCTGAAAATTATAAGGTGCAGCCACCATTATGAGTCAACCTCTAGCACAATAACTCCCTTCTCTCCCCCCCCCCTTTTCTTTTTAGCATTCTTGTTATACTTGTTATTTCTGGCTGGGTTCTGAATCAATGTAAAGAATTCATCCATCATCCAACATAGGTGTTCAAAGGAAGGGATATAAGCAAGGGGGGGAAAAAACACAAAGTTGTTCGAGAGAGAATGAGCATCCCAGGTGGTTGAGGGTAGTAGCTTTGGAGATGCAAGTGTAAAAAAAATATGAATTTTTTCACTGGTATAACTCGGTTGGTATAGCATGATAGATAGATAGATAGATAGATAGATAGATAGATAGATAGATGTTTATTCGGCATTTGCGCCCATCATACAATACAATCATACAATACAAAACAAGCAGTCAATCAAAAATCAGGTAAAATCAAATAAAACGACGACCCAATACAAGCCGCGGATATAATAACACAACTCACAGGGACCAATATTATCACTTCGATAAAACATATCTAAAAAAAAAGTTAAAATTTAGGCACCCAAAACTAAAACCAATGTCTAATTCTATTTTTGAAAAACATATCTAATTATCAGTAATCGGCTGACATCCCATTTTGTCTCTTGTGCGAGATGACGGCTGTTAGGAATCTAGCAACCTGTAGAGTTATATAAGGGTATAGCATGAGACTCTTAATCTCAGGGTTGTGAGTTCGAGTCTAACGTTGGGTGAAAGATGCCTCCTGCATTGCAGTGGGTCAGACTAGATGACCCCTGGGGTCTTTGATGTCCTTTTGAACTGCTAGGTTGGCAGGAGCTGGGACCGAGCAACGGGAGCTCACTTCGTCGCGGGGATTCGAACTGCTGACCTTCTGATCGGCAAGCCCTGGGGCTCAGTGGTTTAGACCACAGCGCCACCCCCATCCCCACCCAGCCCTAGAAAGGGTCTAAAAGGGACTCTTCCTGGCCTGCTGGTTGCTGTGGAGAAATAATCGTCCTCCCACAAACACATTTAAAAGGCCACAGAATGTTAATCTGTCCCAAGGCCTGGTAACAGAGAAACATTTTCACTTGGCAGCTAAAGACATGTAATGGAGGTGCCAGGCGAGCCTCCCTGGAGAGAGCATTCTACAAACAGGGAGCCACCACAGAAAAGGCCCCGGACCTCTTGTGGGGGACGCACGTGAAGAAGGGCCTCAGATGATGATCGCAGGGTTCGGGTCGGTTCATATGGGGAGTGGTGATCCTTTAGGTATTGCGATCCTAAGCTGTTTAAGGCTTCATAGGTCAAAACCAGCACTTTGAATTGGACCCAGAAACTCACTGGCAACCAGTGCAGTCGGACCAGGATATGGTACAATGGGCAGAGTGTCCCGCATGGACCACAGAGTTTCCTACTCAGTCATAATATTCATGGAGTGGCTTTGGAAAGTCTCTGTCTCTCAGCCTAACCTCTTGTGAGAATAAAAGGTATATTGTATTTTTCGCTCCATAAGACACACTTTTTCCCTCCTAAAAATTAAGGGGAAATATCTCTGCGTCTTATGGAGCGAGTGGTGGTCCCTGGAGCCGAATTGCCCAGGGGCCAAAAGCAGGTAGTGCTTTTTATTTTACAAAGAGAAAGGGGGGTGTCATGGCAACCCTTTGCCTTTGATGTTGCTGTGAGTAATAGCCGGGTCAAGCTTCGAGCTTTAAAAGCATTTTATTAGACCTTGCCAATTACAGAGTGATAAATCATGTCTGCTCTCCTGGCTGACAATTATCCGGACTACTGTCGTCCCGCGCTTTCCAACATAGGAATTTCCGGGTCGCTCTGAAATGACGTCTGAATCTCTTTCTTCCTTTCTGGCTCTCCCTCCCCTGTCTATTACTGACGTCAGTGCTTTCTCTTTCTTCCTGGGACATCTGCAAAGGGGGGCTGCTTGACGTGGACGTATCTGTTGTGATTATTGGCCCTTTCTCTCTATATGCAGCCTCCTCCCCCTGACTGGCTGTTTTCCAACCTTCTCTCCCTGCTCTTTCTTCTACGCTGTCTTCCCCAGCCATGCTTGGCTCCCTGACAGGGGGTGTTGAAAGGACCCCGCTCAGCAGCTGATCAGCAAGAGATCGGGAGAGAGATAAGAGTCCCGGCTCCCTTTCAGCCCCGCCCTCCATTGTTGAATGTGCTGCAGAGGGAGGTTGTTTGTTTCCCCAGCAACATGTGACTGGCTGATTAGATTATCTGTCTGGAAACTGTAGAAATGGCTCCCTTTCCTTCAGAAGCTGCAGAAATGTGAGTTGAACCCCATAAAAATGGGGCTTTTCCTCTTTGCTTTTCCCCCTTTGCAAAAGGAGCTTTGCTTTTCTCCCTTTGCAAAAAAGCTGCAAAACTTTTAGCTGATCCTCAAAAAACCAGGGCTTTTCCCTTTGCAAAAAAAGCTGCAAAACTTTTAGCTGATCCTCAAAAAACAGGGCTTTTCCCTTTGCAAAAAAGCTGCAAAACTTTTAGCTGATCCTCAAAAAAACAGGGCTTTTAGAGGAGGAAAACCAGAAAAAAATTTTTTTTTCTTGTTTCCTCCTCTAAAAACGAGGTGCGCCCTATGGTCCGGTGCACCCTATGGAGCGGAAATTTGGTACATTTGGAGAACTCTCGGTTTTCTTTGAGCAATGAAGCACGCTGAGAAGACAACGTGGAACAGTGGAATGAGTGTTGGGACTTAAGAGTGGAGAGAAGAGATTCCAAATTCCCACTCCATCAGAAAACTTCCTGGTTGTCCTTGGAACGGCTGATATGTTAATCTATTTCTCCACTGGCTGTGAAGTTTTAAAAGGTGGGGGAGCCATGTACACCACTTGGAGGAAGCATGGAGGAAGCAGACGGGAAGAGGAAGAAAGGGGGTGGTGAAGGTAAAAGGGGCACTTGTGAGCAGTTCCACGTAATTAGGTATCATTTTGGTCAGTGATTCAGATTGAAGATAATTTCCCAATAAATACAACGGATGAGAAAATGGCGACGACTGTTGCAACAATAAATAAGCACTTTCATTTCTAACCCGAGTGTCACAGCACCACAAACAACAAAGGTAGGCTGCAGAATTATGTATTTTGATGTTGTTTCAGGGCATAGATGTATTTTTTCTGCTGTTGAAATCGATGGCTGAAAACAGGAAATTTTTTCCATTCATTTTTGATAGCAGGACCAGCCTGAATAAGGCAAGATTTCCAAAGAGCTATACAAAGCGTACTTCGTGGGCCTCATTTACACCTCTCAATACTCCAGTAGATGGGCTTTATTTCTACTCTGCAGGCTTGCAGTGAACGAGGAGCAAAAGATTAGAAGGACTATTGTTCCACAGACATACTGGGGTGAGCATTCTTTTAAAAAAAAGGAAGGGAGAAGTTCCCATTTAGGTGCGTGTGAGCAGTGCCAGATCTATGTATAAGCTAAGCAAGCTATAGCTTAGGGCCCACTCTCTTGGGCCCCCCAAAAATGTCACTATTAATATACTTCTTCTTAACTGTATTTCAGTTCAACAATTACTTTGATAAAATACATATTTTGTTATGTGCAAATGGCTTTAGATACCTATTAAAGGTAAAGGTACCCCTGACCGTATTGCCAGATTGCAATGTTTGATTGGTGATATATCACAGTGTTGAAAACCTCACATCACTCCACCCTAAAGGTAAAGGTAAAGGACAGTTAAGTCCAGTTGCGTACAACTCTGGGGTTGCAGCACTCATCTCGGCTTTACTGGCCGAGGGTTGTTCAAGAGAGAATGGGCATCCCAGGTGGTTGAGGGTAGTAGCTTTGGAGATGCAAGTGTAAAAAATTGAATTTTTCACTGGTATAACTCAGTTGGTATAGCATGAGACTCTTAATCTCAGGGTTGTGAGTTTGAGTCTAATGCTGGGTGAAAGATGCCTCCTGCATTGCAGTGGGTCAGACTAGATGACCCCTGGGGTCTTTGATGTGATTTTGAACTGCTAGGTTGGCAGGAGCTGGGACCAAGCAACGGGAGCTCACCATTGCGGGGAGTCGAACCGCCGACCTTCTGATTGGCAAGCCCTAGGCTCTGTGGTTTAGACCATAGCGCCACCCATGTCCCTTAGATACCTATTAGGTCCATAAATTACCATATACAGTAGCATATATTCAACAACAAAAAACAGCGACAATTTTTTTGTTGACAAAGGACAGCTGGACATATAAAGGGCCCCATTACCTTTAGTAGCTTAGGGCCTCATCAAACCTAAATCTGGCCCTGGGTGTGTGTGAATTAAGTCAGATAGACAAGTCTGTGGAGCCAGGTTTGAGTGGGCATGCACAGGGCAAGGCTCTTGTCAATACAGACTCACTAATGGTTCATTGTCCTTGGTTACTGATTGGAACTAGTTAGTCAAAGGTAAGTAGTAATGTATGGAAGTGAGAGCTGGACCATAAAGAAGGCTGATCGCCTGAAGAATTGATGCTTTTGAATTATGGTGCTGGAGGAGACTCTTGAGAGTCCCATGGACTGCAAAAAGATCAAACTTATCCATCCTTAAAGAAATCAGCCCTGAGTGCTCACTGGAAGGGCAGATCCTGAAGCTGAGGCTCCAGTACTTTGGCCACCTCATGAGAAGAGAAGACTCCCTGGAAAAGACCCTGATGTTGGGAAAGATGGAGGGCACAAGGAGAAGGGGACGACAGAGGATGAGATGGTTGGACAGTGTTCTCGAAGCTACCAACATGAGTTCTGGACCAAACTGCGGGAGGCAGTGGAAGACAGGGAGTGCCTGGTGTGCTCTGGTCCATGGGGTCACGAAGAGTCGGACATGACTGAACGACTGAACAACAACAACAAAGTATTTCTGTATTAGTAGCAAAAGGCCCCCTGAGTTGGACTGTCCTGCTCTCCTACTTCTTCACTTCATCCGTTACTGAAGCTCTTAGATTGACCCAAGCTAACTTTATTTCCCCAAACTGAACTACAGACCCTAAGGAAGAAGTGGAGGCCACTTTCCCCATCTCCTACTGACTGATTGTAGCTGCATTGTAGAACATATGGGTTCCGGGTCCACAATCTGGCTTCTTCAGTGAAAAAGGATGGGAAAGAATCAGCTGCTGTCGACCGTGCTAGAAAAAGGCAGCCTCCTATGTTCCAAACCCAGAAGTGGTTGCTTGTCACTAGCAAAGGCAAAGCCAGAACCACAGCAATGAATCAAGCAGAGGTGAATCTTCTGGGTGAATCCTTTGGGCTGAGAGGAGTCTTTAAATGTTCAATTTATTTCCCTCTTGTGGTACGCTAGAGTGTTTTGGTACACCAGTTTGAGAATTACTGGCCTAACAAGACAAACTCAGAAATAGAGGATTGTGAGGGGAGAGGGTTAGAACGGAGGTGGAGACAACACACCAAACGCCGAGCAGATATAAGGATATAAGTGCCAAGATAAAGCAAAAATATATATATTTCAAAGCAATTTTTTTCTTGATGTCATCACTACACATCGCACACAGAGAATTGGTACACCTTGACCATGAAAATCTAGCTGACGAAGAATTAGCGAAACAGGGCCTTGTCCTGGAATTTATTTCAACTGGAATTTGTTTCAATACTGAAAGATACTCGGAGTCCAGTGTGACTTTCATGCTCTTTATTCAGCTCATAGTAGTGAGGAATGTAGTTCCCCCAAAACGTTTGCTTTATATACACTATTTACACAATGGGCCCCACGTGATTGGCTAATTCCGGGATACTCCTGTATGCCAATCAGAGTGCGGATTCACTTCCACCTGGAGCTGGATTGGGTGGCTCCTGCAGACCAATCAGACTGCTGCAATCTCAATCCTATTGTTCTGGGACCAATCAGACTGCTGCAATCTCAATCCTATTGTTCTGGGACCAGTCAGACTGCTGCAATCTCAATCCTATTGCTCTAGGACCAATCAGACTGCTGCAGTTTGGATCCTATTCAACTCAGCACATAACAAATACCATTATAATAAAACTGTTTGAAGACTTAAAAACTGATCTCCTGCCTGGCCAGAGTTCTTGGATTCTTTACTTTTGACTTCTGGGCATCACTACTTTTGGCATCTCTCATTTTGACTTGTTTTAAATGAAACACGGAAGCAACCTAGGTATTTACCTGTGCAGCACGCCTCGATAAATTTCAACGGTAGTTTGGAATCTTTTTGCTTCCCCTGGAATTCCTCAGAACAAATGAAACAGAAATCTTCAAGAATGAAGCGGCATTAAGGTTGTGAAAAAACTGAAATTTTTGGGAGTCTGGTTGACAGCCAGAAACCCTAATCTATTTGAAGATAATTATGTTAAGACTTGGAAAGAAGTGAAGATGGGGAGGGATAAAACTTTCACATTTAGGGCCATTGTCAGCTATAAAAAACGAATGTATAGATGGTATTTAGCACCGTATAAAACTGCAAAAATGTATAAGTATCTTTTGGAAGTGAAAAATGTCAGATGGAACTTTTTTCCATGTGTGGTGGACCTGCAGAAGGGCGAAAGGTTATTGGGAAATTATTTATAATGAGTTTTGTAAAAAAAATGATTAAAGTGATGATTCCCAAGAAACCTGAGGCCCTTCTGTTAGGTATAATTGGACCAGAGTTTCTGAAGGAACTGTTTGTTTATGTGTGCTATGACGGCGGCAAGAACAGTCTACATGCAGAAACGGAAAGAAGTCCCAACAAAAGAGGACTGGCTTATGGAGACACTGGGATGGCTAGACCTAATTTGAGAATTAGAGAACAAAATGGGGGCGGGGAATCTTGAAGAATGGAAATATTTTGTGGAATATTTGAAAAAAAATATCATGGTTATGTTAAAACGTATGCAGGATTTGAAGTATAGTAAGCAGATGAGAATTGGTAGTTTAATAATTTAGAATTAATGTATATAATGGATAAAATGTAAGTAATATAGCAGGTTTATAAGGGAATAAGAGAACACCATGGAAGGGTGAATGGGAAGTCAACGGATATGAAAGATTTGTTCTGATTGTATTTTAAAAGAATTTGTAAAATTTGAAAATTTAATTTAAAAAGTTGCAAAAATGAGAGAATTCCTCAGAACATCCATATTCAGCTCAAAATTCCACTGTGGACAATGTTGGTGGGCAGCTGAAGTCCCCTACCTAGCTTCTTCACCAGGGTTGATGAGAAAGGTTGACTCATAACCTGCATTCATATTTTCTATGGGTCCCAGGCAGAGATTTGCAGAGATATGCACAACCCCCTTTCTAGAAAGTTACACCTGTCTTATCAAAATGCTTTTTTACTTCTCTCAATATTCATTATATGTTTTGCCCTAGCAGGAACCTTTGAATTCACCAGGGGCTGTGAAGAAACTTTTCCAGCCATGGGCAAAGTTGATTAGACCTACAATGAGAGTTGTGAACTATGTTTCCCACCTGAAGCAAGATTTCAAGATCAAATGGAGAGCAATCTGAGAATCAAAAATCAGGGACAGATTTGAGGTTCTGCACTTTAGGCAGGAAGATGCACAAATATAAGGTGAAAGACACCTGGTCGTAATAGACCACAAGCTTAACATGAGTCAACAGTGTGATGCAGCAGCAAAAAAGCTTGCAGATATTCTGCCATGGTCAGATCACACATGGAGTTCTGGGTGTTACTGTTTAAGGAGGATGTTGACAGGCTGGAACGTGCGCAACCAAGATGATCAAGAGTCTGAAAACCAAGTGGAGGGGGTTGAGTATGATTAGTTTGGAAAAGATGAGATGTGATAGCCATCTTCAAATATCTAAAAGGCTGTCACATGGAAGATGGAGCAAGCTTGTTTTCTCCTGCTCTGGAGGGTAGAACCCAAACCAATGGATTCAAGTTACAAGAAATGAGATTCTGGCTAAACATCTGGAGGACCTTTCTGACAGTAAGAGGAACAAATTCCCCTAGAACGTCGTGGACTCCCCTTCCTTGGAGGTTTTTAAGCAGAGGTTGGATGGCCATTTGCAATGGATGGTTTCGTTGAGATTCCCGCATTGCAGGGGGTTGGACTCAACGACCCTCAGGATCCCTTCCAACTCTACAATTCTATGCACTCATTCTGGCAAATCCAGAGCAATTCATCATACTTCTTATTTTCGTGCTCTTTCATGACCAGGGGCGTCGCTGGGGAGAGGCGGTAGGGGCGGTAGGCCCCCCAGTGACAGGGGAGGGTGGGGTGACAAGCGGCGGGTGGGGGTGACAAGCGGCGGCCCCTCCCGCCACTCCCACGCGCCGCCGCTCCCTCCGTCACCCCGGGAGCAGCAGCGCTGCACGGACGGGGTGCTCGCTCAGGCCGAGCGAGCACCCCGTCCGTGCAGCGCTGCTCCTCCCGGGGTGACCGGTGGTGCGTGGGGAGTGGCAGGAGGGGCCGCCGCTTGTCACCCCCACGCACCGCCGCTCGCTCCGTCGCCGAGGGAGCAGCAGCGCACAGTGTGTGCGGTGCTGCTGCTCCCGGGGCGACGGAACGAACGGCGGCACGTGGGGTGACAAGCGGCGGCCCCTCCCACCACTCCCACGTGCAGCAGCACACGGCCCGCCTGGCGAAAAAAGCCGCTGAAAGAGGGGGCTTTCCCCCTTTCAGCGGCTTTTTTCGCCGCTCCGCTCCCTGCCCGCTGTGCTCAGGGAGCGGAGCCCGGGGGGAAAGGACAGGGGCAGGCCAGCGAGGGGAATGACACCCCCCTGGCTGGCCCAACCCCTCTCCTTTCGCCGGGACGGCTCCGCTCACGGAGCGCAGCGGGAGAGGGGCGGGCCAACTGGCCCGGGCGGAGGCGTCGTTCCGTGCGCATGCGTCATGACGTCATGCGCACGGAGCGACGCCCCGCCCCCATGGGTGCCGCTTGGCTTGCCGCCCCCGGCAGCCCAGCGGCTAGCTACGCGTCTGTTCATGACAAACTAGCAACTGCCTTGCAGCACCCACTTTGTGAATTACAGTAGTTCTAGGAAGGGAACTCATGACCGGTGCCATTCTATACAAGAGTTTTGGCAATGGTGGGTGGAGTGGAAAGTGCAGGCCAGTTTTGTTAGTTCTACCCCCCAAACTCCTGGGGGAGAAGGCTGCCTGTGAATGACTTTGATGCTGAAGCCTACGACAAACACTGGGTGGAGCATACGGGGGCAGGAAAGGGAAAAACCAAGGCCAAGAATCCATGCTGATGTATTGTCCTAACTGCTTTTTCCTGCACACAGTCACTCAAACACTCTGAAATGCCTCGTGCCCTACAGAGCCTCTCTTTTCTCATCATTTTGACTACCATCCCCCAAGGAGCCATTGGCTTTTCTTTCTCTGCACAGTGAGAACTCTGGAGCTGCTGTGCTTGTTCCCCAAAATGAGTAACAGATGGATGAACATTCTCTGTTCAACCCACCTTTTTAGTCGATATCTTTTGCCCCCTGTCGTTTATGTCACTTTGTTTTTCTCCCATCTTCCTTTCTCTCTTCAGTGTCTCTCTTTTCCCCCTTCTTTCATGTTCCCTGCAGGTTGCTTGGTGCTACGATTCCATACCTCTTGGCGAGTATTTCAGCTGCCTGCTCTTCAGATCTCACAAAAGGAAACCGTGGCTGATCAGACACAATTCAGTTCCTGATGAGAGTGGATTAGCCCTGGTGGAAAATGACAGGTCTAATATTTTTGCTCAGGCTTCTAAACTTGAGTGTAAATTCAACCCTCACAAAAGTCAGTGACTGGTGGGGGTGAGATAAAACAAACAGATCAGGCTTGTGCATCGTCAACGCTTCCAGTGTGGTGTAGTGGTTAAGAGCAGTGGACTCGTAATCTGGGGAACCGGGTTCGCGTCTCCGCTCCTCCACATGCAGCTGCTGGGTGACCTTGGGCTAGTCACACTTCTCTGAAGTCTCTCAGCCCCACTCACCTCACAGAGTGTTTGTTGTGGGGGAGGAAGGGAAAGGAGAATGTTAGCCGCTTTGAGACTCCTTCGGGTAGTGATAAAGCGGGATATCAAATCCAAACTCTTCTTCTTCTTCTTCTTCTTCTTCTTCTTCTTCTTCTTCTTCTTCTTCTTCTTCTTCGAGTCCACAGCACAAGTAGGTGGGATTTGTTGGCTGGTGCCAAGGATTGCAATTTTCTTTCTTTGTGAAGTATGTTTGTAGCCCTTGCGGTTGCCAGAAATCGCTTGGGAATAAGAAGGACAAGGTCCTTTGTGTGACTGAAATGTAGCCAGCTATACAAAGATGGGGGGGCATGCTGTGCTCTTTCTGGGGTAGTTTGTCCACCTTTGGTTCCCACCCTGCACTCAGCTCTCACCTGTGGTTCGTAGAAGCTTGTCAGCATGTGACAGTGGCCACATCATGGGAACGGCTTCAACTGGCTGGCTAAAGCAGGTGAGGGCAGCTGTTAGGCATTTCCCCCACATGTAAAGACAGGGTCCAGCGGATTGAGTGGACGAGATCAACAGTGGGGTTGATCAGGAAAGCAGTTTCTGCACATGCAGTAGAGGAAAATGAGGGGCAAATGGGGTTCATCAACCTGGGAAGGTAGCTCATCAAAGGGAAGGAAAACTCTGGTCCTAAACTTGCAATGCCTTGTTGGGTATCTTTGGGAGAAGAAAAGGCTAAGGGGTAAAACTTACACAAATCCAGAGTGGTGTCCCTAATATGGTTGGATGGTGTATTGAACGTCTCCTTCTGGCAACTCCTGCAGCCAAGCTGGTGCCAAACATAGAATCATAGAGTTGGAAGAGACCACCAAGGGCCATCCAGTCCAACCCCCTGCCAAGCAGGAAACACCATCAAAGCATTCCTGACAGATGGCTGTCAAGCCTCCGCTTAAAGACCTCCAAAGAAGGAGACTCCACCACACTCCTTGGCAGCAAATTCCACTGTCAACAGCTCTTACTGTCAGGAAGTTCTTCCTATGTTTAGGTGGTTTCTTGTAGTTTGAATCCATTGCCCCGTGTCCGCTTCTCTGGAGCAGCAGAAAACAACCTTTCTCCCTCCTCTATATGACATCCTTTGATATATTTGAACATGGCTATCATATCACCCCTTAACCTTCTCTTCTCCAGGCTAAACATACCCAGCTCCCTAAGCCGTTCCTCATAAGGCATCGTTTCCAGGCCTTTGACCATTTTGGTTGCCCTCCTCTGGACACGTTCCAGCTTGTCAGTATCCTTCTTGAACTGTGGTGCCCAGAACTGGACACAGTATTCCAGGTGAGGTCTGACAGAGCAGAAAACAACCTTTCTCCCTCCTCTATATGACATCCTTTGATATATTTGAACATGGCTATCATATCACCCCTTAACCTTCTCTTCTCCAGGCTAAACATACCCAGCTCCCTAAGCCGTTCCTCATAAGGCATCGTTTCCAGGCCTTGGACCATTTTGGTTGCCCTCCTCTGGACACGTTCCAGCTTGTCAGTATCCTTCTTGAACTGTGGTGCCCAGAACTGGACACAGTATTCCAGGTGAGGTCTGACCAGAGCGGAATACAGTGGTACTATTACTTCCCTTGATCTAGATGCTATACTCCTATTGATGCAGCCCAGAATTGCGTTGGCTTTTTTAGCTGCTGCATCACACTGTTGACTCATGTCAAGTTGCTCTGCTTTCCTCTGAACCACACCAGCAAGCCCAAGAGAGAGATCTGGTTGCCTGGGAAGCCCAGGACTTCCATACGCACCGCCCAAGCTTGCACCCTGGGGTGGTCACTCCATGTGACCATCTAAACGGGGAGACTCAAAGGTCTCTTAAATCCAGGGCCCAGATCCGCCATGGCTTTCCATACAGCTCAGAATCAACACTTCTACATATCCTACAATCTCACATATTTTTTATGCTGCTGGATGCTTTGTTGTTGTTGTTCAGTGTCCGACTCTTCGTGACCCCATGGACCAGAGCACGCCAGGCACCCCTATCCTCCACTGCCTCTCGCAGTTTGGCCAAACTCATGTTAGTAGCTTCGAGAACACTGTCCAACCATCTCATCCTCTGTCGTCCCCTTCTCCTTGTGCCCTCCATCTTTCCCAACATCAGGGTCTTTTCCAATGAGTCTTCTTCTTCTAGCTGGATGCTAGTACCTATTTAATCATTCTATAAGATGTACAGAACAAGAATGGTTTATAAAGAATAATCAGGGGACCAGAGAGGGAATAGCAACAGAGCAAGAAAGCGATAGCCTTCCAAATGGTTTGTTTATCTGGCTTTGGCTTGTGTTCCATGTTGCTGGAAGCAAGAAAGTTTCTGAAAATTCACTTGGAAACCCATGCTTTGAATTTCTGAAAAATGTTAAAAGCAGTGTTTATTATGCTGCTCCCATGCTACCTGTTTACTAAACCTTGCACATGAAAAGGTCCGCTTCCTGAGATTACGTGGTCTCTTCAGGGCTTGCTAGAAGCTGCCTGAATGCAAATTGTCCTAGATTTGATCCTATGGTGTCATTATTCTCTGAAAGGAGCGATAGCAGCCTGCAATTTACAGGAACAAATCAAACATTCAGGATAAAGCCCAGGTTCTCAAAGGGAGAGGCAAACCTCCCTGAAGAAGGAGCTGACAGTTCTAAGGAGAGGCGTGGATTCTGGCAGAGCAGAAGGGCAAGAAAGGTGAAAAGGGAAGGAAGGGGGGAAATCAAGAAGACAGGACAAAAACAGTGAGCACTTTCCCAAGAAGTGCTTTTGAGTGGAGGTCTCAAAAAGGCCAGAGCCTTGGAAAGTGATCTGAGAAAAGTAGGGCCGCTGTTTCATGAAGTGCTCTAAGAGGGGTTTAGTTTGCTCAAAGAAAATAAAATCTTAGTCAAAATAAAATATATCCATCTTTCCATCTCGGACATTCCCCAAGCATCTGATAGCCAAGGCACACTTTTCTGAGTTAAAATTAGAGGAGCACTTCACTCTCGTACCTGACTGGGACAGCGTGTAAAAGTAAGAATTGTGCCCCCCCCTCAGGAGTGCCACCACCCCCTGGTCGCTGAGAAGACAGGTCACCAGACTACTCAGAAGCTAAGACAGAATGGCACCCTTGAAGCTTCTATATCATTCTGTGCCAATCACGGGTGTTGTGAGGGGCGGTGGTGGGGGCGGTACGCCCTGAGTTTCAGGGGAGGGGGTGACACTTGGGCCAGCCCCGCCCCGCTGGCGGACCCGAGCAAGCCGCAGAGCGAAGCCGCTCTGCCCCGCGCCTGTCCGGGGTCCGCCCGCCGGCGCCGCTATGGGGCTGCCCCACGCGATCGGGACGGGGAAGCCCCAGGAGCCGGCGCTCGCTCGGCGGGTCGCCGCTGGAACAGCAGCGCCGGCAGGATGGACTGCGCATGCCCGGATTTCCAGATATGCGCAGACTGTCCTGACACATGCGTCGTGACATCACGATGCATGCGTCAGGTCACCCCGCCCCCAGGGGGGGGTGCCTCGGTGTGGCAACGCCGCCCCGGGCACCCGAGAGGCTTCCTACGCCTCTGGTGCCAATGCAACTGGTAAAGCATTTCCAGTCACTGAATACTGCATGGGGGTGGGGAATGTGGAAAGCAAAGACTTACAACAACATGGAACTGAGAGTAGCCAGCAGGGTTGTTGTTGTTTTTTTTTTTGCACCAAGTCTTTTGAGCAGAAGCAGTCTATCCAAGCAGTGAGAACTTGTAGTTTCAGTGCAGGGACTTTAAAGGTCCACAGCCATTCCTAACTTGCCCTTGTGCTGATTCGTGGAGTAAAAAGAGGAACTGGAAATGAGTAGCCAAGGAGCAGAAAGTGTCCCTAGAAAAGAAAAGTAAAGGTAAAGGGACCCCTGACCATTAGGTCCAGTCGTGGATGACTCTGGGGTTGCGGCGCTCATCTCGCTTTACTGGCCGAGGGAGCCAGCGTACAGCTTCCGGGTCATGTGGCCAGCATGACAAAGCCGCTTCTGGCGAACCAGAGCAGCACACGGAAACGCTGTTTACCTTCCTGCTGGAGTGGTACCTATTTATCTACTTGCACTTTGACAGTTTGACAGGCCCATGTAGGCAACCCCAAATGACTAACATCTGATACCCAATCAGGAATTCAAATGCTGTGTGTTGCCTTGACAGGGATGATATCACAATAGCTGAGGAGAACAGCATACCCTCTGCAAAAATTTAAGAAGCAAAGGAAAACCTACATGACAAAACAGTGGGGAAAGAGTTGAGTCCTCTTATCACTTTTTGGTGCAACATAAAGATCTAATGCTAGAACGGAATCGCCAGTGTTTTCCCGCATCTCGCGGAGGTATCATTCCAGACCTTCATTGTAGGTTAATTTTGGGGGGGAAATGTGGCAGGACTAGCTAATAAAATTTAAATGTACATGTTGATTTAAAAGAAGAGAGCTTTAATATTGAGACCAATATGCATAACTCGCAAACCCAGCTCTCCCCTCTAAATGCGGGGAGGGAATCAGAAAATAGAACAATCAATGATTATGGTAAGCATGCCAGTTTCTGGGCCAGCTCTACTAGGTGGACAGCTGAAAAGAGTGAGGGCCACAGAAGGTGAAGTTTCACTAGCACTGGAGTAATTCTACCCAGTCATATATGTTCCTGAAAGGCTTATTCCCTGAACAGAGAAAAGTATGTTCCTAGTGTCTGTGGAGCAAGCATGACAAGAGTGAGGTGCTATTAAAGTCCAATTGGGGATGCTATAGCTTATCACACATAACATAGATCCTGGAGGCTCCAGGTTTATGTGACAATCCAACCCAATTCAACCCAACAGTAAGCTCAAGCAGAGAAACAAAGTGATATACAGGTACATGCATGTGTGAACCAGGACCAAGGTCCAGTTTGTACACAGTGGCGGAGGAAGGCTCCGCGCTACCTGGGGTGGTGAAAGAAAACTCCCCGGGGGGCAGGGCATCGTGACGTCACGATTGGCGGGCCACCGACGCTTCCGCAGCCCCCTTTTAAGCTGCAGGGCGAAAAGACGGCTCATGGGGCTGCCGAGCGCTATCGGTGGCTCCCCGCCGATCGCACACGGCAGCCCCACAAGCCGCCTTTTCGCTCTGCGGCTCAAAAGGGGGCCGCGGAAGCGGCGGTCCGACGACGGAGTGTGCCTGCGCTGCTGCTTCCGGGGTGACGGAGGGAGTGGCGGCGCGTGGGAGTGGCAGGAGGGGCTGCCGCTTGTCACCTCCACGCGCCGCCGCTTGCTCCATTGCCCCGGGAGCAGCAGCACCACACACACCGTGCGCTGCTGCTCCTGGGGCGATGGAGCGAGCAGTGGTGCGTGGGGGTGACAAGCGGCGGCCCCTCCCGCCACTCCCCCCACACCGCCGGTCACCCCGGGAGCAGCAGCGCTGCACGGACGGGGTGCTCGCTCGGCCGTGCGCTGCTGCTCCCGGGGTGACGGAAAGAGTGGTGGGAGGGGCCACCGCTTGACACCCTCCCTGTCGACCGGGGCGTACCGCCCCTACCGCCTCCCCTAGCAAAGCCCCAGTTTGTACATTTGCTGGCTCCTGAGAGGGACCATTGCTATTGCACGCAAGGACTTTGTGAGATTTCCCCATGAGCCTCAGGCCTGCCAGTTCCCCTACACACTCCTGTGGAGGATCATATAGGGACCACCAAATATAAGAAGAACAAGGCCCAAATTTACAGTAAACGTATGCCGGCTTATACAAACCCAGTCCTCAACTGCTTCGCGTTTCTTTTCCATCTAAGATTCATGGCTTTCCAACTCTTTCGAGCATTCTGATTGTCAGTGACTCGTTTTCCTATTGCTCACCCTCTTCTAGCCCACCCTCTTCTGCCACCCCCCAGTGAGGTTATTGTGAAAAAGAATGCTAATGCAGACACTTTTCTCCATGGGATGCTGGGAGCTGCAAAAGAGAATGAGAGAGACCCGGGGAGGAAAGGAGAAGGCAGATCTGAAAGGGAGGGGGACAAAGAAGCTTTTCATCTCATCGTCCTTCAATTTTGCAAAGCCGAGGCAAACAGCAGGGCAGTGTGTGTGTGTGTGTGTGTGAATATAAAAAGAAGCAACTATAAATATTGGGGCAAGAGTTAGGAAGAGCTTGAAAAGAGAGTGGAAATGCAGTGCTAGTAACCATCACTGGTTCCTCAATCCTTTTCCACTACTGACCCTGGCTTCCCCCGTCCCCTGTGTCCAAGATACTGAATACTCCTGAGGCAAAGGGATGCACACAGCAGAACGAAAAGGGGCACCATGGGAGAAAACAGAGGAAGTGGGAGCAAGAAAATAGAGAAATCTCCAAGAAAGACATGGGAGCCGTTTTTACCAGTCGCTTTCTTCAAGCCACAACCGACCTCAGTCCACAAGGGAGCCAAGCTCAAGTGGAGCAGCTGCATTGGCAGTTGGCTGTAGGCGATGAGCCCATCTTTTAATGAATGTCTTCAGTGCCACCTCTAAGGTCATTTCAACAGAGCTGCCAATTTGTGAGCCAGTTGTGGCCATGCGCTATCCCACCAAGTCTCAGCTGCTTGCTGGAGGTTCTTCCTCTGCCCAGCACTCACTGTATTTACCAGTTTGCTGGAAAGGCCGGCCAGCATTGACCTGGGTCCTCCTGTGACACTTGGCCATGCCTAACTTTGGCATGGCCCTCCTGGACACCCTTGCCAATGATTCTGCTTTGACAACCAAATCTAGAGGGTGAGTGAACCCTGACTACTCTGTTTTGACTACCACAATCCAATGGGCCGCCGCAACCACTGCCATTGGCTTGGCAGCACTGAGGCTGGTTTGCCCATTACCACTCCTTACACATGCCCACCTGTTCGCTCTAGAGTCAAGCTACCCGCCTCCTCCCTGAGAGAAAGGAGGGAAACCAAAATGGTCAAAGGCCTGGAAACGATGCCTTATGAGGAACGGCTTAGGGAGCTGGGTATGTTTAGCCTGGAGAAGAGAAGGTTAAGGGGTGATATGATAGCCATGTTCAAATATATAAAAGGATGTCATATAGAGGAGGGAGAAAGGTTGTTTTCTGCTGCTCCAGAGAAGCGGACACGGGCAATGGATTCAAACTACAAGAAATAAGAGCTGTTGGACAGTGGAATTTGCTGCCAAGGAGTGTGGTGGAGTCTCCTTCTTTGGAGGTCTTTAAGCGGAGGCTTGACAGCCATCTGTCAGGAATGCTTTGATGGTGTTTCCTGCTTGGCAGGGGGTTTGACTGGATGGCCCTTGTGGTCTCTTCCAACTCTAGGATTCTATGAAGGAACCCAGGCTGGTTCCTGGAGCACCAACCAGGCGAATGGCTTCTGGGCTGGCATGGTAGCTGCCTACTGCCTTGCCACCGCTGCCATCAAACACCTGCCTACACAGCCCAGGAACAAATCTGGCATGTGCCTTCAGTGCTGGGTATAGGGAAGCTGCCATGGCCAGGCCAATGGCTTTCTCTTTTAAAACTCCATGTCTGGCATCCCCAAGTGGACCGGCAGCTGCTACTCACCTCCTTGGATCAAAGTGCGGCAGATACTTTAGAGAGGGGGGTGTACCAGTCCAGTTGGGTTTCAGCACCTCAGCACCATGGTCTGCTTCTCTGTGTTAGAGAGAAAGGCGGGTAGAGGGGCCTGCAGTTCCCCCCCCCACATCTTTGCTGTATTCCTCGCTTGCCACAGGAGGAAGAGGGGAGATGGAGAAGGCAGAGGCAGAACAGGCGGTAACCCTTGTGCCTCTCTTTCTGTACAGGAGGCTGCACCAACTGGGTGCCCAGCAAAGCAGAACATCACAAGATGTTAGCGATCCAATTTATTGCATGAGTTGCTAATGAAGAATCCTTCCTGGGTCCCATTTTTCCAAGTTGCTCACTTTTCCTAGCAGACATGTGACAGAGGGAGAGGCATCCTCTGACCAGAGCTGGGAGGGTCCTGAAGGCGGCAGTCCGCTGGACAGATTCGGTTAGGGAGGGCAAGATTGGACAAGCTACATGGGAGGAAGGGAAGGAGGAGGGGTAGAAATCAGAGCCTCCTCCACTCACCAAAACCACCAGACTTTTAACAGGATGCACATACAAAGTGGGAAACCACACAAAAATTACCATGTGTAGTGTTCTCCAGAAAACGCTTCCTAGAGTGCCCCTGAACACGTGCAGAATGCCCTTTCTACATCACTGAGTATCCACACACACAATCCTCCACAATATCAGGCAAGGGAGGCAGGAATTCTATCAAGATAAGATTGCTCAGTCTCCGAAACCGCTGTCCTCTTCAGCACAGAAGAGAATGGAAAACACTGCTCACCAACGCTGCCTTGTTCTGGGCAGATGTTTAGCACCAGCACAGTCTTATATAAAGCAAAGGAATGAAGCTATGGCCCATGTCTAGAATTTGGTGCTCTGGTGAGGTGACAGAATCTGCCTGGGGAGATCTGTGCTGTCCGGGTTCATGACCCAGTTTACTTTGGCCAGCTGCAGATCACTTCCATCCTTCTTCTAGTGACACGCCGGCCAACAGCCCATGAAGCCCATGGCAGAACGGAAGGAAGGCGGCAGAGGGTGACAGAAAGGGAAACAGCCCTCCCTGGGCTACGTAAAGGAGACGGGTGCCATAATAAGAACATGCTTCTACAAATGTACACTGTTGCAAGTTGTGGTGTATGTACAGGTGTACAGGATTTCATAGTCTATTTTGGGATGTCTCTGGGGAAATTTAAGGAACATACATACATACATCCAAGTGTGGGATGTAAACACAGAGCAGCCAAACCCAACACTGCTAGAGTGGACATGAAGGTAACTCAGTCCTCCAGGCTTAACTTCCTGTTTACCTGGACTGAGTTACAGGAACCAGAAGTAGGTGTGGTCTTACCTGGGAACAAGATCCCAAAGATCACTCTCCATTTTGCCTCGTCTTTTGAACAAGCAGGATGCTCTCTCTCAGCTTGCAGCTGAGAGAAGCAGAGGTGAAGCCTGTTCCCCTATGGAATCAGCTTCACCACATGTAAATATATTTATCTAAGCTTATCTGCCTCTTTGAGCCTGTACTGTAACTCATGGATGACTGTAAGTAAACTCTTTTATATCTTATAATCAGTACTGTGTTGTGTCTTTACTTTTAAGAGGGAAGAAGGGGAATATACCAGGAATATATATTTCTTATAGAGGCTTTAGCAAGCCTATGCAACCGTTTTCTGCTGTGTTTTAAAAGGGAATGTAACTCTGCTAAGTTTGGAGCTTGCTCACACAAGCTGGGATGATATATATAAAATAATATATACTCATCCACACTCCTAAACATTCCCACACCAAGTGTAAACATCACTTGATTATTTGGTTAAGTCTGTATATCATTGCACAAGAGCTGAATGACAGCTGGGGAAAAGAAAAGCAATCTTTGTCTTTAAATGTGGTGCATGCATTGAAGCAGTGTCTTCTTCTTCTTCTTCTTCTTCTTCTTCTTCTTCTTCTTCTTCTTCTTCTTCTTCTTCTTCTTCTTCCCCATGCAGTGGGGAGCTTGGCTGGGCAGCCATTCAGCAAGGGGGCTGGGGGGCTGCAGCAAGCCCTGGCTGTGGTTACGGTTCCCCTCTCTGGGGGCTCATCCACACTTAGCTTTCGCCTCGCACTTTCTAGGAACATTGTCCGCGCTTTAAAGCTCCGTGTCCGAGCACTTTTTCGTTTGCCCTGCTGCTTTCCCCAGGAAAACCCGCTCTTTAATGCTGAATCAGTGGGAAAAAACCAGAAATTTGGGGGGGTTCCGTGGATCAACGTTTGCTCTGATTAAGTGGTAAAGAGAGGGGTTTTGCTGGAGCAAAAAGAAAAGAAAACAGCTCAGACAGGGAGCTTTAAATAGCAGGCCTGTGCATGGCACAGAAGTAATTCTGGGTGAGCCCTGGATCTCACAATATTTGTGAGTTAAAATGATTGTTTTAACCCATTAGTCTACTAAACATTGCAGCCCTAAATAATCAAACTACAGCAGCAACAGCAACAAATCATTGTGACACATTAGGAGTCAGGAGACCAGCCTAGCACTATATTTAAAATGGAAGTAGGGCTTTTAGGGAATTTTAACATGAGCCCAGGTGGCGCTGTGGGTTAAACCACAGAGACTAGGGCTTGCTGATCAGAAGGTCGGCGGTTCGAATCCCTGCCATGGGGTGAGCTCCTGTTGCTCGGTCCCAGCTCCTGCCCACCTAGCAGTTCGAAAGCACGTCAAAGTGCAAGTAGATAAATAGGGACCGCTCCAGCGGGAAGGTAAACGGCGTTTCCGTGCGCTGCTCTGGTTCGCCAGAAGTGGCTTTGTCATGCTGGCCACATGACCTGGAAGCTGTCTGCGGACAAACGCCGGCTCCCTCGGCCTATAGAGTGAGATGAGCGCCGCAACCCCAGAGTCGGACACGACTGGACCTGATGGTTAGGGGTCCCTTTACCTTTACCTTTAAGTCAGGAACAGCAACTTCTCTATCCTGAGTATAAGCCGTGGATGAACAGCCAACCAATTAGACTTGATACGGTCCACAGAGCAATTTGACCCAGGCCCTGGAGATCCCATCAAGTCTCAATCAAAGTGTGGCAAAAAGGGGTTTCCTGCAGTTTTGCGCATAAGAAAGGGATGTTTCCTGCAGTTTTGCGCATAAGACTCTCTTATGGAAACGAATATTCACCTACTGGTTAACTCTTTGGCATAGATTACCCAGCCATTATCTCGTCCAATGTCTTTGGCGTGACGAATTTGCAAACCCTTGGACTGGGAAAATCCACGCCAAACTTCTGTCCTTTGGAATCTCTCCTTCAGATTCACTTAAGTTAGACCTTGCTTCGGCAAAAAGACTAATCAATCAAAGACTGGACGATTTGGAGCTGCAGCGTAATCATATGCTGGGTGGGGGTGTCTGCTCGCCTCGGAATTTTGGAGTTACTCCAATACATCATGTCCCTCTATACCTATCCTCGCTCTCCACTGCTGGGCACCGATTCGCTTTCACCAAAGCGAGGTTTAACGTCTTTCCTTCTAATGTCCTGAGACATAGATTTTCCAAGGGCCTAGTTTCCGCCTTATGTGATTGTGATAAACAGTCGACGGAATCTCTCCATCATATAATCTTTATCTGTTCCCTGCATAGTGAGGCTCGGGCAAAATTACTAAGACCAATAACTCAAAAACTTACAGGTGCACCAGCTGAGTCACACCTTGCCTTACTCCTGCAAGACAACGACTCCTATACAACCTTGCAGGTGGCAAGGTTTCTAAACTCTGTCATATCTCAAAAAAGGCGCTGTGGCCAACTACACGACCACTAATACTTTTGTTTTCTGCTCCCTGGTTGCAATTTTAAAACTTGTATTTGTGCTGTGGTTTGTTTCCCTATGACTCCAGGGTCTATGGTTTGCTGTAATTTTATGTCATATATTCCATATTTTATGTTTTTATGGGCTTATAGCCGCAATAAATTTGAATTTGAATTTGAATTTGGATGTTATGTGTGCAATAGCAATTCCACACTCTCACTGTGGGCTAATGTATAATGCACCAGCTGATGGCTACTTCAGAACTTCTGCCCAATTGTGAAATTGTTACAAGCTACCTCAGAGGTTCTGAAGACACTGACCCCTACATGCCAATATGTAACGGAATAGGATAAAAGACACTGGCTATAGCGTTTGCCTTCTTCCACGATGTCTCTTGACCACAGGTCACAGCTTTGGAACCTTGTCTTTCTAACCCAAGGCCGACTGTGGCTTGCCATGGCTGTCCAACGAGATCACCTACAAGGGAGCTTTTCAGCTGGAGCCACCAAGGCTTCGACCTGGGAGCTCTGCTGCTAAGCTCTGACCTCTGTTTCAGCAGGACTGGAGTACAGATGTTGTTGAGTTAGTCACAACTCTTCATCAAGCGGAATAGAAAGGGAGCTTACTTCTCAGCTACGCAGAGAAAAAGAGTCAGCTAGAAGTGAAATAAGTTCAATCACAAAGCTTCCTTTCCTTTCAAAACACATATTGACCAGCAGGAATTTAGAGACATTTGGCTTCTTGGGTCATTAGTATGGCCCCATGCGGGTCAGTGTGGCCTGTACAACAAAAGAAGACCTTGTCTTTAGGACGATCTGTTGCCACCTCCAACTAGGACACCAGCTAGAAGAAAATGTAGTTGAGGAGCCCCATCTGGCTCTTTGAAAACAAAATCCTGTCAATTTTTCCTCCTCTGTGAACTGTTTCGAGTCGACAAGCAGAAGGAAATTGGCTGAAACAGAATCGGACCTGAAAGCCACTGGGATCCCTGCTATGGAAACCATTGTGCAACGGTGGAAGCTTAAGCTTCGGAAACCAATGGTAGAATTGCAGCAGAACTCATTAAATGTGAAATGTGGGGCCGGTAATGAGCTACTTATATAGCTGACTTGCTTTCAAGTACACCTATAAATAGTGTAAGCTTCAGGAGAAGGGGGTAAAGAAGAAGAAGAAGAGACAGAGTGGTATCTGAATTAAATATTGCTCTGCTGTTTCTGAATTGAAAGCTGGAAACTTCAAAGGAGAGGCAGATAATGACCACCCCAACCCTATTATAACAGCTCGGGAGACTCATCCAGGAGACAGAATGGGTAAGCTACATACATGCAGTAGCTCCTAATGGGACTTCAGAAATGGAACGGTTACATGCCTTCTATAAGGAACTGGAAACATTTAGTCCAGGGGAAAATAAGATTAAAGGGAGGTGGGCATGTTAGAATTCTTCCTATGCCTAAAGAAACTGATAAAAAATGGGAAAAGGGCCATTCCATTGTCACGGGTGGGACAATTTGACCATGTTTTTTGGTATTCACACATGTGTAACAATGTAAATATACATAAAAATTAACAACCAAAATTTAAACTATGTTCTTAATAAGATACTGAACATTTTACTAATTTTTTTATTATTTTTATGGATATTTTTGACAATTTTATTAAATGTTAAAAGTGTTGTCACGGGTGGGACAAAAAAAGGACATGGAGCTTGAGATAAGTTTGATTTATGGAAAAACTCTGTGAGTTGGGAGGTGAATCAATGATAAACTCAGCATATCTGGTTACAACTATGCAATCAGGAATTAAGTTTAAGAAATTTAACGATACAAAATTAAGGGAAAAATGCTGTCACGGGTGGGACAATCATCAGAAAACTTTTAACTTGAACACTTCTGTGAAGACTACGTGGGTGGACTTTTGAAAAGAAGGTCCATAAAATAAACTTCTTTTGTCTTTAGCTTTTAAAAAAAATGGTTAGACTGCACGTTTGGAATCTTCCTCACCAAAGTCCAGCGCTCATCTAGCATTCTTACCAGGCTCATTTTTCATGGAATGGCCCAAAAAGAAAAGGGGAGAACCTATAGAGAATGTTTCTCTGCTGCTTCTGCTAAGAGATAAAGTGTTGAAGCTCCAGCTGTACAGAATTAAATGGAATCTTGTACTAGAGACAGTTAATATATTTTTTTTCTGGAGTTCAAAGCACTTTGAAAGAGGCATTTTGTGGTATATCAGCTCATCCCACTTTCACCCCTGGTCAAATAAGGCTTTGCAGCTTGGTAGACTGGACAGAGAAGCTTCTCTCAACCTGATGTCCTCCAAATGTTTTGAACTATGATTCCCATCAGCCTGACAGAGATCAGGAATGATGGGAGTTGTGTTCTAAAACATCTGGTGGGCACCAGGTTGGGAAAGGCTGGAATACAGTGGTGGATTTTGAAGAGATCTTTGTTCAAATTCCTGCTCGGTCAAAAAGCTCAAAAAGCACCAGGTTGGGAAAGGCTGGAATACAGTGCTGGATTTTGAAGAGATCTTTGTTCAAATTCCTGCTCGGTCAAAAAGCTCAAATGGGCCACTCAGTCCTAGCCAAAACTACCACAGAAGTTGTTTGCAAAAGACAAACTTTTAATAAACAGAAGTTGTTTGCAGGACAAACTTTTAATAAATAATGTTGTTGGTTTTTTTTTTTTTTTTTTTTAAATATTTGTTTCAAAACCTGTTTAAGCAAGGGCAACAGTGGGGAAAAAAAGAAATGCGTGCGTACACCACAGAAATGATGCCTCTCTCCAACTGCTTTCAGCTCTTTTTAAAAGCTATTCTGAATCCAATCTTACATGGATTTAATGGCCACTTCACGTTTTACGCAGCAACCCGAAAGCACACTGGTGTGTGCAATGATCAGCATCACAAACTGTGAAGTAGAGATGCAATTGTGAAAACAGAAGGGAATCCTTCTATGGGGCCAACTCTGTCGAAGTAAGGGTAGCAGATGAACGCAGCTAAGAAGTTCAAATCATATATATGACTGACGCCGTTCTTTGGAAATGAAACCAAATTATTCCAAGTTTCTCAATTATTGTTTACTAGTGGTTTAAACCCGTTAAATTAACGGGCGCTAGAACAGGGCTCCCCCCACCCCGCTCCTCACCCCCATTTTCCCTGCCCTCGAAGCCCCCTCACAGGCCCTCAAGATGGGGAAAGAAAGTGGGCGGGGATCCCCGGAGGAGAGGTGTGGCCTCTCCGCGGCCACGCCCACCACCACCCCCCTCTCGCTCCAGGCCACTGGACGACGTTACTCCCTCTCGCGCGGGGGGGAGGGGCTAAGCATTGCCGTTTTCGCCGGCGGCAACAGCCGGGCGGCGCGCGGGATCCGCGGCGGGGGACGCCTCTACTCTGGCGTCTCTCCCCCGGACCATTTCCTTGGCAACGGGGGATGGAAGCTGCGTCTCCCCCGGGAGCGGGAGAAAGGGCGGCAAGGCGAGAGCCGCCCGCAAGCCCCGGCGCCGCGAGCTCCTCAGTGGCTGCGAGTCCCTGGCAGCGTGATGCCGCAGTGGCTGCTCAGTCTCCTGCTCTCTCCCGTGCCCAGCACCGGCGCAGCCTCCGCAGCCGGCATGTCTCGAAGTGTCTCTGCGTTCCAACTCCCAACGGCTGTCCGTGGGGCACATGCGCAGTAGCGCAAACCCACGGACACAGGGACTGGACGCAGAGACACTTGGACTTTATTATATAGGATACAATTTGCAGAATTCAGCTTGTCATTGTATGCTGCTACTTGTGCAAAAGTACATTTAGTAACCAGAGGAGAAATGACCGCTGGGAAGAGCACAGAGCCGTATTAGGCAGTTGGCCCCCTACCTCTCTCGCCCTGATCTGGCCACAGTGATCCATGCGACGGTCACCTCCAGACTTGATTATTGTAACTCGCTCTACGCGGGGCTGCCCCTGAAGCTGACCCAGAAACTCCAGCGGGTGCAGAATGCCGCGGCGAGGCTCCTCACGGGGTCTTTGCCGCGGGACCACATTCATCCAGTGCTCTACCAGCTGCACTGGCTCCCGGTGGAGTACAGGGTCAGGTTTAAGGTGCTGGTTTTGACCTTTAAAGCCCTATGCGGCTTAGGACCCTCGTACCTAAGGGACCGCCTCTCCTGGTATGTCCCGGGTAGGACCTTAAGGTCCTCAAATAATAATTTGTTGGAGGTCCCGAGCCACAAGGATGCTAGGTTGGCTTCAACTAGGGCCAGGGCCTTCTCAGTACTGGCCCCGACTTGGTGGAACAGTCTGGCACAAGAGACCAGGGCCCTGCGGGATTTGGCATCTTTCCGCAGGGCCTGCAAGACGGAGCTGTTCCACCTGGCCTTTGGGTTGGTTTCAGTTTAACCCTGATGTTTCGTTCTTTTGGTGTGATTGGTGGGCTACTTAAAAATGAGGCTGCAGTCTAGATTAAATTTTAAATTGTATTTTAATCTGTATTTTAATGAATTGTTTTATGTTTTTGTTGTGATTTTATTGGTGTTAGCCGCCCTGAGCCCGGTTTGGCGGGGAAGGGCGGGGTATAAATAAATTATTATTATTATTATTATTATTATTATTAAGAATGAATGTCAGGGACACAAATTTCAGCAGGGCTAATTGTGGGGAAATTAACAATAATAATAATGCTAAACTGAGAATCCTCTGCCTGTACCTGAATTGTGGCTCATCCCCAGTGAGTAGGCATATGATGTCCCCCTCGCCTCCCGCCATCATTTTAGAGATCAAAGAATCCATTTATGAACATTAAAACATGTTTTAATCATACATTATTGTTAAATAAATATTTAAAACCACTACTTTATTATTAGTGTCTAATTTCCCTTTTAAGATGTACTAATTGATGTCATAACCCTACAAAATTGAAGAAAGTAATAGCGGAGACACTTAAAACTAGTCAGTGAATCCGCTTCTTGGGGACGGCAAGGAGAAATGATTCATACATGGAGACGGTTGCTGTGCATTCTATGGGGAAAAAATGTGAGTTGTACCACACCAAATATGGCCCTTACAGGGCACACCGCAACATGTCTGTTCAGAAGTAAGCCCCCTTGATTTTGTTGGGACTTCCTACCAGGTACCTTAAGTGTAAAATTTCGGTCCTAATGAGCCATCGCACATCATGAAGGTCATAGCTAACCATTTCCATAAATGGAACAATATTGATCTGTACCCGCCGACATCGAACGGCAGAATTCCTATGGAATGCGGGGAAAAAACAAAACATTTATTCAAAGGAAAGCCAGATGCATTGTGGTAGATCAGAGCCACTGTGAGGAGGGAAATAATCTGGGGCCTAAAAGATATGAATATATCTAAGGCACTCAGGCTACAAGCCTATATACACAGTTATCTTGGGGTGTCCCATTGAACTCAGTGGGGCTGACCAGTGGCGGACCTTCAAACTTTGGCAGGGGGGATGGAGAGTAGGTGGGGTGGGGTGGGGCTGGCGCGCATCCCGGGGGCATGGCACACTGGCCACAGGGGTGTGACATTTGTCACAGGGGCGTGGCGTGGCGCACCGCCTGCAGGGGCGTGGTGCCCAGCGCAAGGGTGGAAGCAGCCACGATGGCACCCCACTATGATCGTGCCACCGGGGGTGGTACACTCCCCCCGCACCCCCGGTCCTCCACCAGTGGGGCTGACATCCGAGTAGGCAAGCATAGGATTGTGCTGTCAACAGTCAAGTAAGACTGCATTCTTTACTTATTTGGATGCAAGGCTGAAATGAGACATATTGACTGTATGGAATTAACATGCACAATTTTGTTGTGGAAACAGGAGCTGCAAGGAAGCCTGAGCAACCTCAGGACCCATAATGAGGGAATGTTTACTCTTTCCCACAGTCCTAACAACTTTCCCCTTCTAAACCTTCCATTTGAATTTAAAGGAAAGCCTCCCTGGGTGCCAATGGGAACTTCCATGGAAATGCAAACAGCAGCTTCAGGTCTCTGCTCAGCTCAAAACAACTTATGAGCATTTGATCTCCCACAACATTGTTAAGTAGAGCTTTCAGAGTCATGTGATCCCTGTTTCCCTTTGCATCTTGTAATTGTGTTTCCATCCTTTTGTTGTTCCTTTTTTTAAAAGCTAAAGGTAAAGGGACCCCTGAACGTTAGGTCCAATCATGGTTGCCTCTGGGGTTGCAGCGCTCATCTCACTTTATTGGCCGAGGGAACCGGCGTACAGCTTCTGGGTCATGTGGCCAGCATGACTAAGCCACTTCTGGCGAACCTGCTCCTGCCAACCTAGCAGTTTGAAAGCACGTCAAAGTGCAAGTAGATAAATAGGTACCACTCCGGCGGGAAGGTAAACGCGTTTCCGTGCGCTGCTCTGGTTCGCCAGAAGCGGCTTAGTCATGCTGGCCACATGACCCGGAAGCTGTACGCCGGCTCCCTCGGCCAGTAACGCGAGATGAGCGCCACAACCCCAGAGTCGGACACGACTAGATCTAATGGTCAGGGGTCCCCTTTACCTTTACCTTTACAGGCCCTACCTGCAATACGCAGCGCATAATCTGGGAGGGGTCCATGGACCCAAAAGAGAACAAGCTTCCCCCACCCCACCCCTTTTAGGGCAATTCTGCACAGCTCTTTATTTCACAATCCCCCCCCCCCTGCATTTTCTGGTGTCCTGCGCTGCTTTTAATTGCTAAATTGGTTTCAAAATGAAATTCTCAGAAAGGAGTCTGGAGATAGAGAGTCGGGCAGCGCTCTCCCTAGGCCCCAGTTCAAAGAAATCTCTGCTTAAGGCTGGCTAAGCAAAGAGCAGACTTAGCAGGCTCTCTCGGCAATCCTCTGGCGCATAACGACACAGCAGGGGTTGCTGGGAAACAGAGTCTTTGATGATCATCTCTTCCTGCTGAGAAGACTAATGACTTCAAAAAGGGCATCCTGCCAATGATAGGGGTGCACTGAAAGTGTAATTAGACAAGAGAAGCGTAAAGTTTTTGCTCACTACTCTAAAAATAAATCTCCCCTTCCACAAGAAAATTCTATGTAGGGCAGCTCGGGAAAGGACTGCGCAGGAAACACGGGGTCTTTTGCTTGGGGCTGCCCCGGTAGGGAGAAGATAAAGTAAGGTTACCAGACGCCCCCATTTCCCGGGTACAGTCCCCAGATTGTTGTAAGAATTTATGATCTTTTTAATATATATATATTATTAATTCACCAAGCAAACACAGGAAAAACAGGCCTCACACCATCTTTCACTCCCAAACTGACAAACTGTTTCTCTGCAGGGAGGGAGGAGGTGGGGGAATCCTTCCCATTATCTCAGGAATTAAAAGTGATAATCCCTGGCATCCTGTTGCCTGAGTGCCAGACTGGGTGGCCATTCCAAAGATGGCAGGGTCAGATGGAGACAAAAGGGTGTGATAGCCTTGGCTGGGAAACAGGGAAATGTAAATATCTCTTTTGTTTTACTTGATGGGTTTTGGTGGAGGGCAAGAGAAGACATGGGGGCAGGGTCCAGGATGCTCAGATCACTGCTACCAGACCCTCCCAATTTGTGATGTAATTCTGATGTATGTATGATGTATGGAGGGGTGGTCTTGAGCTGGAGGGGGGCAATTTCAAAAGTCTATATAGGAGCTTGCGCGCCATTGTTCGAGGTCTTTTGCTTGCAAAACACCCTGCTGCAGCAGTTTCTAATAAACAAGGCCTTGCTTTGGGAGACTCGGTATTGTCTTTGTCTTTGTGCTGCAGTGTTGGGAAGGGGCTCTTAAAATATAGCGCTCTTCCCAGGGTTATGGACTCCCTTCTGGAGACGGACCCAGTTACAGAATTTTTATAACAAGATTTACAAATCAGTCCCCGTACAAAATCCATTGAATTGAAGTGTCCCCGGATTCATTAAAAAAAAAAATCTGGTTACCTTAGAAAGGGCACAAGCTCTCTCCTCCCCCTTCGCCTCAGCCTAGTTCCCAGACACCCAACTGAGCTCGGAGGAAACCCTCCCTGGCCAGATGACCACTCATCCAACTTGCCATGTCTTCCACAGCTTCCTCAACATGACTGATGTAATAAGAAAAAAATCTGCCCTTATTCCCTTATGGGGGACACAAGAGCCCTTGCAAAGTCCTTTGCAGGTTCTCCATTGGTAGGAGTAAAAAACAGAGGCCAACCAGAGAAGATTGAGAAGCAAAGCAGCTAGTAAGCTTGATCTTTATTGAAGCTGTTGCAACAACGGTGTTTTCAGGGGAAAAGACCCAGAACAATGCAGCCATGCTCTTATAAAGACATTTCAAAATCCCTCCTGGAGTCTAGCCCACCCCCAGAAACATAATCTAACCCAAGACTGTTATGTATTGAAGTTCTCACCCTAGGCCACTAGGGGTGTGTGTATATAGTTCATTCTGCTGCAGTTTTCACTCAGGTCCGCATATGCAAATGAAGGATTGTAAACTGACGTTCAGGGATTGGGTAACTGCAGAAAGTTGTTACTGTTGCTTTGTAGCTGAGTTCTATATAAGCAGGTTGCTGAGCCCTTCAGCTCAGTCCTGTTCCAGCCTGAGAATAAACAAGAGCTGTTTGGAAATCACTGTGTTGTCTGCTGTGTCCACCCACGACTTAACAAAGACCACCATTCCCCCAGATACATCAGAGCTACATCACAAAATGGAAGGGTCAGAGGAGGTAACTTGGGAATTTTCCACACCTGTGCCATCTCTCCTTGACCCCTCCCAGACACACATTTCTGCAAAACTAAAAGTTTCCTGCCCTGGCCAGTAGGGCTAATGGCTGTCCTTTGTGAGGGAAATGGCCCATCATCTGGCATTCAGGCAGATACTTTTCACCTCCTCCCTGCAGAGATGAAAACGCCTGGCCAGCTAGGAGTCAAAATGGCGTGAGGCCTGTATTTCTGTGCTGTTTTCAGACATGTGGCCTTATTTGTTTGGTACATTAATAACAATTATTATTATATATATATGAAAGACCTTGAAATTCTCACAACACTGACATCTCCTGTGAGACCAGGGAACATGTTTCCAAGACCTTTCTAAGCCTTGACTCCAGGGCCATCTCAGCCCCAGTTGCAGCAAGCAGACCTGGCACATGAGTATTGTGCCAAACTATGTCCTGAATCCTTTTCCTTTGACCATTTCAGCTATCCTCTTGAGCATTTTTCACAATAAGTCACCCATTGCATTCACTTGCTTCTACATTCTACAGATGATTTTGAAGACGGTGTTGTTGCTATGGAAAAAAGCCAACAAATGGACCTGGAGCTGTGCACAGCTACATAAGCCTAGAAGACATGCCCATGCTCTGAGATTAATTTTTTGGCAGTGAGAGGTGGAAAGTGAGAGGGGATAAAGAAACAAGAGTAGCCTAGAAGTATGTGAACAAATCATAGTTAAAACAAAGGGGTGTCTGTATTTAGAAACAGCCCCCTGCTCCTTACCCTTAACTTTCCTCCCCCCAATTTATCCAGACAGGAGTACTGCGTTATCAAAGTTTTGCTCACAAATTTTAAAATCGTATGGAGTTCAATGGGGCTCACTGCCAGGTGAGTGGAGAAGGTATTGTGGTTCCAGCCGAACAGGGATCATGTGAGGAATGTGTCACAGTGCCTTGTCACCTGATGCACTGAAGTCACTAAGGCCAAACAGAGAAGAGGGAATATCTCCCTAGGCGAGGCATTTGAGCTGCGCATAAGCTCAAAGAAGTATGTGTTCCTTTCCTCCTACAAACACAGTCATATCATCTCAGTTCCTTTGTCAACCTATTGTTTGGGGTGGGGGTCATATTTCAGGGGTGCACTAACACACACACCCCGCACTTCTGCCAAGTTTCAACCCATGTGGTTCTTGTTGTTTTTCCTTCTTATAATTTGGAACCTAGAAGTTCCCCTTCCTGCAGTACCAGTTAGGAATATGCCCTGAGACCGTGAAGGTCTAATCTGCTGTGAAGAATCTCAAGTGGTCCATGGCACAAGAGCAGATAGGGTCAATGGCCTGAACCAGACAATCCAGTCCTTTTCCTTCCAGCTAATTTGCAGGGTGAGTGCAATAAATTGTGTTCCATTTGATGGCTGTTGTTGTTCAGTCGTTCAGTCGTGTCCGACTCTTCGTGACCCCATGGACCAGAGCACACCAGGCACCCCTATCCTCCACTGCCTCCCGCAGTTTGGCCAAACTCATGCCAGTCGCTTCGAGAACACTGTCCAACCATCTCATCCTCTGTCGTCCCCTTCTCCTTGTGCCCTCCATCTTTCCCAACATCAGGGTCTTTTCCAGGGAGTCTTCTCTTCTCATGAGGTGGCCAAAGTACTGGAGCCTCAACTTCAGGATCTGCCCTTCCAGTGAGCACTCAGGGCTGATTTCTTTAAGGATGGATAAGTTTGATCTTTTTGCAGTCCATGGGACTCTCAAGAGTCTCCTCCAGCACCATAATTCAAAAGCATCAATTCTTCGGCGATCAGTCTTCTTTATTTGATGGCTACTAAACCCCAAATTGCTCAAAGCAGGCCACTTGAACGCACACTGCAAGATCTCAGTCTGCAGTCTTTCCTGCCAGAGACATTTACTGGTGAGGAATCAGCTGTCTGTATCCCACCAGCCGCTTTACACAGACCTTGAGCCAGCCTAAAGGGAATAAACAGAGCTGCAGGCTTTCCACCCCCTTCATCCCTAGTCTGAAGCTACATCATCAACAAAGCAGATCCACGCAGCCAAAGGGATTGCCCTACAATATGAGGCAGATGATGGTTTTTGGCGTCAGATTCCGGATGCTGTTAAAGGATAGTAAGTTGCCAGTTACTGAATGTATTCAGTGTAAACTGTTTAGATAGAACATGAAATACATAGCTATGGCATGAAGCCGTGCCCCGTGAGCTACCATTGGTATTTTCTTTCGTGGCATCTTGTTAGACTTGATGTTTATTAAAATGTTCATTTGGCCACATCACGCCCATTTTAGGTCCTTTTTACTGCTGTGGGTGGATGGTGAGAGCACATTGGGATTTTCTGCCCTCAGGTGCTAAAATTATTTGGGCTGGGCCAGTGAACTCAGAATTATGAAGAAGAAGAAGAAGAAGAAGAAGAAGAAGAAGAAGAAGAAGAAGAAGAAGAGGAGGAGGAGGAGGAGGAGGAGGAGGAGTTTGGATTTGATATCCCGCTTTATCACTACCCGAAGGAGTCTCAAAGCGGCTAACATTCTCCTTTCCCTTCCTCCCCACAACAAACACTCTGTGAGGTGAGTGGGGCTGAGAGACTTCAGAGAAGTGTGACTAGCCCAAGGTCACCCAGCAGCTGCATGTGGAGGAGCGGAGACGCGAACCCGGTTCACCAGATTACGAGTCTACCGCTCTTAACCACTACACCACACTGGCGTAAATTACATGATTACATACAAAACATGGAACTAGCCTGTGAGGTAGGTTAGGTTGAAAGATACTGAGTAAAGGCCATTTAGTAAGATTCATGGCTGAGGGGAGATCTGAAAACTTGCCTACCATCTGAGACCCAACAGTGTCCCCTATACTACACCCCCAGTAACTGCTTTATATATATATAATAAATAAGTGCAAATGGTCTATACCTCTTTACAACTCTGAGAGATAGGAGTGGCTCATACAGTGTGATTATGCCATCTGTTAGCCAATGAGCACTGAGGATGAGCGGGCATTTGAACCCATAATTTATGGGTTCATGAAGTCCACACCGTGCAAGCAATAACATTCTCTTTACAGACCTAACTAATCCACCTCCTCCCAAGTATGCTCATAACCATTTAGTCTGCCTCCTGCTCCAACAACTTTTGACTCCAAACCATCAGACTCATCTGCTGCAGCCACTTCATTCCACTCTGGGTAAAGAACTTGTGCAAGGCTGCCTTAGAGAACCTTACAGGCCATGGGAGGACATAGGATAGGAGGGGAACAAATGAGCCAGAGAGGGACAAGAAGGTATCTGAAGGTAATTGTGTCCCTTGAGGACCAGCAGAAGGCAGAGAGGGAGAAAAGGAGGAGAAGGAAGGCACTAACTGGCAGACAATCACATCTGCAGGCATATCAGCAACGGCAAGGTCTAAATGCAATCTTGAGTAGCTGGGCAGGTCAAGGAGAGGCAAAGAGCTTCCCTAAGAAGGCACAGTGTGTTTTGTGTGCCGTTTCTTCCTGAAGATTTGTAAGCAAACAGATAAAATTAAAAAATCCACTGCAAATTGACAAGATGAGTCTCCAAGGGGTTTACAAGTAAGAGCCACGGGAGGACAACAAAGCCTTGGAAGACATAGGATCCGTCCCCTGGAAGAATCAGATAGTGATGAAAATCACTTGCCCTGAAAAGGCAAGTGGGAACTTGGGTGGGAGGACGAGACGGCTCAGCCGTGTGATGGTGAGATGGAGGAGTGTTATCTGAAGCTACATTTCAAAAGCAAAGGCCCAAAGACGTTCTGATTAGAGTGTTTATCACCAAGGGCAAGTTCTGCACTTTCTTTCTTTTTTCTTTTTTCAAGTATTTCTTACCGTAAGAAAAACCTCTGTAGTTCCTTGAAGTTCCCTTGCTCTTATAAAAGCCTTCCCCATATAAAGGGAAAGGTCATAGCTGAATTGAGCCTTCTGATTTCTTTCTTTCTGTTTTAAATGCCAAGTTTCTAACCCTTTGGTATGCTGGGAAGTGTGTGGGTAATGTCAACAGAATGCAGTGGGCACCTGAGCTTGGTCACTCAACAGCCTTGCACATTTCCCCAGCAAAGCAAGCTGGCTATTGGACTGCTCAGTCTGGACATGCATGGCTCAGTTAGATTGTGGGATGTAAACACAGAGCAGTCAAAACACAACATTGCTAGAGTGGACAGTCCTCCAGGCATAACTTCCTGCTACCTGGACTGAGTTAACTTCCTCTGTAACCAGAAGTAGGTGTGGTCTCACCTGGGAACAAGATCCCAAGACCAGTCACCATTTTCTCCTCGTCTATCCAAGAGCAACAAGCATGTTCTCCTGGCTCTCAGCCAAGAGAACAAAGGGAGCTACTTTTCCCTATGGAAGTAGCAACCACATGTAAATACTTTTTACTGAGCAAGCCTGCCTTCTGAGAAACGCTGTGTAACTCAGGAAGTAATGTGAGTAAACTCTTTTTATTCATTTAAGATACATTGTGTCGTGTGCAGTCTTTTAAGAGGGATATAGGGGAATTATACCAGGAATATATATATATTATTTTAGGCTTTAGCAAGCCTGTGCAAGCGTATCTGCTGTGTGTGTGTGTGTGTGTGTTTTAAAAGGGAATGAAACTCTGCTAAGTTTTGTTGTTGTTGTTGTTGTTGTTCAGTCGTTCAGTCGTGTCCGACTCTTCGTGACCCCATGGACCAGAGCACGCCAGGCACGCCTATCCTTCACTGCCTCTCGCAGTTTGGCCAAACTCATGTTAGTAGCTTCGAGAACACTGTCCAACCATCTCATCCTCTGTCGTCCCCTTCTCCTTGTGCCCTCCATCTTTCCCAACATCAGGGTCTTTTCCTAGGGAGTCTTCTCTTCTCATGAGGTGGCCAAAGTACTGGAGCCTCAACTTCAGGATCTGTCCTTCTAGTGAGCACTCAGGGCTGATTTCTTTGAGAATGGATAGGTTTGATCTTCTTGCAGTCCATGGGACTCTCAAGAGTCTCCTCCGGACTCTCAAGAGTCTCCTAATCATTCCCACATAGATAAGTTAAGATATGCAAAGGTTTTGTCCTTGTGCCCTCCCACCTTCATGTGCCACCCCTTCCACCCTCCCTTCTCGGTCTGGGATTTCCTAAACTGGGAAAATGCGATTGCTGGGAACTGAACAAGACACTAATCCTGGGGTCCTGGGTTGTTTTGATCCTGGTCACCATAGGTTCCCCGTTTGGACGTTAACGTAAGGTTACCAGACGTCCCAGTTCCCCGGGGACAGTCCCCGGATTTACAAATCAGTCCCCTGACAAAATCCTTTCATTCCTATTGAAATTGAAAAGTGTCCCCGGATTCATTGGGGGGGGGGGAAACCTGGTAACCTTATGTTAACGGGCAATTACGGTTAATTAATGCAGGGAGTGTTGAATCACGATGCACTGAGACTCACCAACAATGAGTGTACTTCCCAAAGCCATGTCGTTGGGAGGCTGGGAGGACGCACGTGGGGTTTAGCTACAGCTGCACAACTTTATGGAGCTTGCCTGGCTTGTCTCTCACACAAGAACACTGCACCGCATTTTAATTTAATTAAACTTGCTGGTCTACTACTTCCATTAATTAACATGGATTAGAATCCCCACTTCAGCCATAAACCCAGTCGGGGGGTGGAGGGTGGGAGAACAGAATCAAATTCTGCCCTCTTTTGACATTATTTAACCACCATGATTGTGATTATGATAGTGTGGCTAAAGAGTGTGAAGGTATAATTAATCCACACTTAGCGCTCTTACAGATGCCAGAACCCCTCACTCCTTAGCACACAGGCCATCACTATGATTAAGCTCTAATCTGAGCAATTTTCCACACACTTAAGTCAGCACTTGTGCTCTCCTGGTAATTCTGTGGTGCTGGGAGCAGATTTTAAACAACAACAACAACAACAACAACAACGAAAAAGAAATAAAAGAAAAGTGAGGGGATCTAACAGATCTAAAGTGCAAACAGCAAAATTATAATAACAGGGGAAACCCCTGTCGCGGTCACTCTCTCAGACCTGAGCAGCACCCCCGGACGTTTAACGGTCTATTGGTAACTGCCCCAACGACATATGGTATATCCGCTGCCACCAGCCAGTATTCACTCTGGCAATGAATAACTCACTTCAGATTCGGATTGTGGTAAAAATAAAACATAAGTTTCTTTATTGTTTGTACAAAGCGTAATGGTTTCAAATGACTTGGTAAAACGTTTAATATAACTGTATGGTTATTCAGATAAGTATATTTCAACTCTCTACCTAGTATTCCAATTGTTGTTGTTGTTCAGTCATTCAGTCGTGTCCGACTCTTCGTGACCCCATGGACCAGAGCACGCCAGGCACGCCTATCCTCCACTGCCTCCCGCAGTTTGGCCAAACTCATGCCAGTCGCTTCGAGAACACTGTCCAACCATCTCATCCTCTGTCGTCCCCTTCTCCTTGTGCCCTCCATCTTTCCCAACATCAGGGTCTTTTCCAGGGAGTCTTCTCTTCTCATGAGGTGGCCAAAGTACTGGAGCCTCAACTTCAGGATCTGTCCTTCCTAGTGAGCACTCAGGGCTGATTTCCTTGAGAATGGATAGGTTTGATCTTCTTGCAGTCCATGGGACTCTCAAGAGTCTCCTCCAGCACCATAATTCAAAAGCATCAATTCTTCGGCGATCAGCCTTCTTTATGGTCCAGCTCTCACTTCCGTACATTACTACTGGGAAAACCATAGCTTTAACTATACGGACCTTTGTCGGCAAGGTGATGTCTTTGCTTTTTAAGATGCTGTCTAGGTTTGTCATTGCTTTTCTCCCAAGAAGCAGGCGTCTTCTAATTTCGTGACTGCTGTCACCATCTGCAGTGATCATGGAACCCAAGTATTCCAATAACTATCCCTAATGCCTCCTGTTAATTATTTAACCTGCTCTAGCTCTGCTCATTAGCTCTATCTCCCTCTCTCTATCCCCCTCTAACTCTGACTCAACTGCCTAACTTCCAACCTCTAACTGCCTTTTCTATCCTCTCCAACTGCCATCCTTCCACACTTTAATTGCCTGGAGAGCTCCCATTGGTCAATCTCCCCCCTGCCAAGTTAACCCTTGGAGAACCTTTAGGGGTGAAACGCCACAACCCCCCCCAAAAAAGACAAGCCTGGCTATTATGTATGGAAGTCCTGGGGTGCCCAGATGACAAGACCGCGTCCGTCCCCCCCTCGGCCTTGCTACAAAGGAAAAGGAAAGCAGTACTGTACCTATTTCTATACTCAGAAAATGATTTATGAATGTATTGGTTCATATAACACAACCTCAAAGCATGCTTGGCAGGGGGTTGGACTGGATGGCCCTTGTGGTCTCTTCCAACTCTATGATTCTATGAAAGCACAAAAAAAGTTTAGTGTTAACTTCCATTTAAATCAATGGGACCTAAGTATGTAACTGGTACCTTGATTCTCCCACTGAACCCAGTGAGATCTCAATATCCTTAACTCTGGATGGGTCATACTCATGGAAAAGACCGTAATTTAAAAATATTAATAAATGTACAGAATCAAGTCTGTAGCACAACTCGCAAGGCATGCATGATCCAAGTGGCTTCAACCATTCACAGAGAACAAAATAAGAGGCCAATCACTTTGCCCATATCTAAGAACGGAGAAGAAATCTGCTGTGCTTGGGTACCAAAGCAAAATCGCCTGATCCGATCCGGGCAGATCATGACCTGGATCAGATCAATGGTCCACTTCAGAATCAGGTAGAAGACCACTAGATTCCCTAACAAGAAGGTTCAAGGGTTGCACTGTTCTCATTTTCCCCTCCAAGACTTCAGAAAGAGTTTCTCCATCCACCCATAGCCTTAGTAGCGAGCATACAGGGCTTCTTGCTGCAGCACACTCTGAATCACAAAGCCCCACTGGGAGCAATTGGACTTGATGACATTCCATCACAAACAGACTGATTATGATGATCCCTTAATCTTGTTCACATTTAAAATAAAAAACTGCAGGCAGGCAGGCAGACAGGAAGGAAGGAAGGAAGGAAGGAAGGTAGGTTACGCTTTATGATTTAGTTATATTTATATTTGATATTATATTCACAGAAAAGTGGTCCTTCGAGGCAAATCTGAGATCTCTGGGCAACGATCTGGTAATCTTAGAACATGGAGACATTCAGGAATGCTCCTGCAAACTTCGTCTTCTGTGTAAGCACTACTGAACACTAGGGGGCAGTGCTCTCTCTCTCTCTCTCTCTTTTTAAATATGTCAACTTTATTTAGATTTAACAATTGCACAAAAATTTAAAAACCTTTCGTAGATACAAATACAAAGGAATAACAACAACTGCAAAAGATAAAAACAAACAAGTAAACAAACAAAAACAACACAAATAGAAACCACAAAAAGTTGAAAAGGAGAAAGGAAAAAAAGAAAAAAAAGGAAAAAAAAGAGAAGGGGGAAAGGGGGGGTAGGACTAAGTGCTCTCTCTCTCTCTCTCTCTCTCTCTCTCTCTCACACACACACACACACACACACACAAACTGCATTTGCATTTAAGCCAATAAAAGCAGCAACCATACACTTGTCTCTCTACTGTACCAATGACTTGGAATTTTGGTCCTTAGACAGAGGAGTTTTACTGATTCGCTAGCTAGCTTGCAACACATGCATACCTTTCAGAGCAGAGCCCTTATCCTGCAAACAACAACAACTCCAAAGTGTATTCAAAACAATTCCAGACTGGGAAAGATCTCAACTTTTCGGTGGGCAGGATTTCTGCATTTCAGGGGGTTGGACTAGATTAGCCCTGGAGTAGCTCCCAACTCTACAATTCTATGATTCTGTGAACTTAAAAGGTTCGTTGAAAGAGGAAGATCTAATATGTTTAATATGCGATGGGAGGGAATTCCAAAGCGGAGGTGAGACGGCACCGAAAGTCCTGATTCCTACACTTTTTTTTAATATATCATTTTTCAAACCGCTTAACAAAAATCTGCAGCTGATTTACAGAAAAAAGAATCAAAGTACAATAAGATATGCACAAAGTTCAGAATACAATTAATACATTTCGAATGCGTCATTTAAAACAGCCACTGAACAAGGTAGCGCTCTCAAACATCTCCAATAGACCTGAGTAAACAACCAAGCTTTTAGGAGACTTCCCCCCCTTCCCCCTCCCCTCCCACCCTCCCCTCTGGACAGACCTTCGTTCTTCAGATCTTTATCCATGTACACAGTCTGTTCATTCGAGCTTGTATGTTTGGGTTGGCTTCACCCCTTTCTATCCAATTCCTGTAAATTGCCCATTTATTTGTAATTCTTTGGCATTTATTTTCCCAACTATCCTCTGCCGCTATCTGTGCAAATATTTCAGATTGTACGTATTCAAAAACATAATCATTCCATTTTCCCATTTCCCATTTAGCCTTTTCTTTCCATCCCAGTGCAATAACTGCCATTCCGGCTAGAATCATAATCTTATACAGCTCTTGCATATTCCTACATTTTGCAGAAAGGACCTTCTGAAAAGATGGAATCTGCAGGAAGCTCTCACCTGCAGAGCACAGTCATCAACCAGGTTTATGACAGTCTCAGGTACCCTGGTCCCAGGCTGTATAGGCCTTTATACACCAAAACCAGAACCTTGAACTTGCTAATTGGCAGCCAGGGCAAGTCTTTCAATAGAGGGGGTACGTGTTGCCGATATCCTGCCCCAAGGAGTAGCTGAGCTGCCGCGTTTTGCACCAGCTGTAGCTTCTGGACCAACCTTAAGGGCAGCCCCATATAGAGGAGTGCATTGGGGACAACATGGTACCCTGCAGCACCCCAGAGCACAAATGCCAGGAGGCCAAAAGACAAACACACAATGCTATCCTCTGATACAGACCCTGCAGGTGGGGTCGGAGCCACTGCAAAATAGTGCTTCCCATCTCACCAAGGCAGCTCAGAAGGATGCCATGGATAATGGCGTCAAAAACAGCTGAGATATCAAGTGTTAACAGGATCACACTCTCCCTGTCCTTCTCCCAGTAAAGGTTATCCATCAAGGTGGCCAGGGCCAATTCAGTCCCATAACCGGGCCTGAACCCCTCTTGAAATGCATCGAGTTAATTTTACAGGTAGGTAGCCGTGTTGGTCAGCCATAGTCAAAACAAAATAAAAAATCCTTCCAGTAGTACCTTAGAGACCAAATAAGCTTGTTCTTGGTATGAGCTTTTGTGTGCATGCACACTTCTTACCCACAACAACTTCAAATTTGGTGATGATCTGTTCCTTCAGATCAGCGGCACAGCAATGGGCACCCGCATGGCCCCACAGTATGCCAACATCTTCATGGCAGATTTAGAACAACGTTTCCTAAACTCCTACCCACTCAAACCTCTCTTGTACCTGCAATACATTGATGATATTTTTATTATCTGGACACATGGTCAACAGACCCTGGACACCTTCCACCAGAAATTCCATGACTTTCACTCCACCATCAACATAACAATGAACCAATCTATGCAAGAAATACATTTTCTGGACACTACTATAAAAATACAGGATGGACACATAGACACCACCTTATACCGTAAACCAACTGACCGACAAACATATCTACATGCTTCTAGCTACCATCCCAAACATACCAAACAATCCATTGTATATAGCCAGGCCCTACGTTACAGCCGCATCTGTTCCAACTCTACAGACAGAGACTCTCACCTAAGAGATCTACAGCAAACCTTTTTAGAACTAAAATATCCACCTGATGAAGTTAAACAACAGTATCTGAAGAAGTGTGCATGCACACGAAAGCTCATACCAAGAACAAACTTAGTTGGTCTCTAAGGTGCTACTGGAAGGATTTTTTAATTATTATTTCTTATTTCTTATTTTGTTTCAAGTTAATCTGTTTCACCCGAGAGCACCTGCAATTGCTGCATCACCACGCTCTCAGTTATGACTGGGTGGCAGTTGTCACAACTCATTGGGTCCAGAGTGGTCTTTTCAGGTGTGGTTGTGATCACTGCTTTTTTTCCAGAATCACTCCCTCCCACAAGGATGTGTTGACCACAGTCTAGATCCATTTGGTCAGACTTTCGTTGTAAGTAGCTTTGGGCTGCCTTGAGCAAGCTAAAGTGACTAAGAAACTTAACAAACAAACAAAAGAGAAAAGTGAATGAATAATAGTCCCTTGGCAAGCTCTAATGAGCCAGGAGGGGCATATTGCTGGCTGCATTGTTGCAAGGACCTCATCCACTGATACTGACCCCAAGAAGTTGCAGCAGACACTACACTGAGAAACTCACTAGAGACCGCGGCGATCGTAAATGGCAGGCGCGCAGGACTTTTCCTCTCCATTCAGGGTTTGCAACGATTCTGCAGACCTGTAAAAGTCACCTACCCTTGGTTTGTGCCCCATTCGTTCCTGATGCAAAGGTGTTTATGCACTGGATCCTTCATGTAACCTTCGTAGCAAAGGCACTCGCCTGGAAGCAGAGAAGAAACAAGAGAAGGAAAATAATGAATGAACTATATGGGTATCTAGGAAAGAGACCTTGGTTTCCTGGTGGACCTCATCGACTCAAGTGTGGAAAAGAGTGGAAAACAACCAATTTCATGCCAGGAATTTTCAGGAAAGAAGTCAGAAATAAAATGACCAGTATCGTAATACATTTATGCAAGTCTTCAACTGAATTTGGAGTACTGGTTACTGTAATGGCCACCTCATCTTTTTTAAAAAATAAATAAGAAAAAGAGGATATTACAGAGTGGGGAAGGCACAGGAAACGGCAAGGAAAACTATCAAGCAGCTGGAGGAGACTCCCCAACAAGAAAAGGCATTTGGGCCTCGGTCCTGTATACCTGAAGAAGTGTCTCCACCCCCATCATTCAGCCTGGACACTGAGGTCCAGCGCCGAGGGCCTTCTGGCGGTTCCCTCACTGCGAGAAGCAAAGCTACAGGGAACCAGGCAGAGGGCCTTCTCGGTAGTGGCGCCCGCCCTGTGGAACGCCCTCCCATCAGGGGTCAGAGAGAGATAAACAACTACCTGACATTTAGAAAATACCTGAAGGCAGCCCTGTTTAGGGAAGTTTTTAATCTGTGATTTTAATTGTATTTTAATATTTGTTGGAAGCTGCCCAGAGTGGCCGGGGAGACCCAGCCAGATGGGCGGGGTACAAATAAATTCAATTATTATTATATTATTATTATTATTATTATTATTATTATTATTATTATTATTATTTAAATTGCAACTTCCCTGTCACTAGTTCAATGGCTAGATCTCTACTCCTGCTACAAAGGAAAAATCAGGACAAGGAGTACACAGGGCCTCCAACTGAGATTCCCTAAGCCAGCAGTGGGGAACCACAAGCCCATTGGGGGGAGGGGGAACGCAGCCCTCCAGGCTTGCTCTCCCTCCTAAGGCCACACTCCCTTATTAGACCTGCTCTGTGCACTTCTGGAGTTCTTTTGCCTGGCTGAAAAGTGTCCCTGGACAGTAGCAACGTCTCTTGCTTGCCTGGGAGGTGGAGAGATGCATGTACAGAAACCTCTTTGCCTTCTGTACTTGTTGCTCCACACACTTTTGCCTCCGCCTGCCCGCCCCCCAGCACCATGCACACGCCCCAGGTGGTTTCCCATGAGGAAATGCTCCCCACCCCTACCCTAAACTGGGTGGCACAGCCTGCTAAATGGAGATCCAGGACTCTCGCTTACTGTAGCCCTTCGTCCCCCAAGCTACTCAGGGCTGACAACTGCTTCCAAAATACATCAACACATATATTTACTCAGACATCTCTCTCAGATTCTAAATGGCGCGTTGTGGGACCTTCCTTCCTGGTTAGCCCTAAGGTAGGTCTACATCAGAAACCGGCTTTTCATTTCCGGGCGAGTTTCTTTTCTGAGAAATATCATCTTGAATATACAGTACCCTCTGTAATTTTTATTCCCAGATGAGGGAAAACGATAGTTGTTGATCCCGTTATTCTTTAAGTTGCGTGATTTGAAACAAGCAAATAAGCAGGCGTAGAGTGTGTTCATCTAAACACCTCTTCACCAAAACTCCCCCTTTCCTTTCAAAAGCCTCGGTGTTAGATGCAAAATCAGATGGTTAAAAGGAGGTGGATGTCAAAGAGCCCTGTGAAAAATTGTTTCTTTTACAGAAGCAGACCAATTTCTTTCCTAACGTGTTTTGAGCATATCATACCCTTTGTGAGATGCGGCTGTCACTTCTTGTCCCTTGAATAATAAGTCCCTTTATCTTTTGGCAGAGCACTTTCTCAGCTGCTTCTGCAAACAAATTAACTATTTTCTACAGCATCTTTTGATGATCACCTCCTTTCTTTGGTTTAAAGATTGCTGCTGTCCTCCTTTTCTCCTGTTCTCTTTACTTCTTCCAGCTCAAAGAGCAAGGAAAAACCAGACAAGCTGCAACAAAGGTTTACAGAGGTGGGAGAAAAGAGGGCAGGAATATTCAGGGCAAGGCCAGTGCTAGGTTCAACCTTCCACTCCATCCGTTAATTCATTGATAAACTATCTACTAGGATGAGCATTTAAAAAAGCAAAAAGTCTCTTCTTCCACTGGTTTTTCAAACAAAAGGAAAGAAAGGCTTGGGTTGCACCCATGAGTGGCAAAATTTCCTGGGCCAGCCCTAGTTGCTGGAACAAGGGCGAGGGAGACACAGGTAGGAAAAACCAGGTGCAGGTTTTTCTCCGGACTGTAGGCACGGCTCTGATATTGAAGCCTCTGCTTAAAGATATTCTTGGAGGCAACATTTTCCCGAATGCCCTCAGTTTGGAACACTGCTCTTCTTCACAGTGATGAGGTAAAGGCATTCTGCACACACTCAGAGGTACCTTTCTTCCCATTTTTAAAGGAGTTCACTCCACTTTTTGCAGGCATGGTCTGTGCCTTAAAGCTCTGTGTCCAAGCACAAAAGTTTCCCTGTGAAAACCTGCTCTTTAAAGCTCAGTTGGAGCAAACCGATTGATGTTTGCTCTGATTGAGCATGAGAGAAGGGTTTTTTGGGGGGGACACTATGGGGCAAAACAAAAAACCAAAAACCTCAAGATCTGAAACGGAGCTTTTATTTTTTAATTATAATATTTATTAAGTTTACAATTTTATCATAGTCACATTCCATCAATTATTCATATCACCAAAAGCATTGCTCACACTGAGCTTTGACTTCCCTCCTCCCCATTTTCTCGCTTTCCTAGGAACTCACTTAAGTCTTAGCACTCCACTCGCCACTTATTTACCTTCTTTCTATCTTGATCATTTTTACCATTCTAATTGTAAATTAGTTCCCAACATTGACATTACAAAACATTTTAACTCAATCCTACAAATGTTTTCAAATGTTTACAATGATCTTTCATGTATTGTATAAATTTACTCCAGTCCTTGTCAAACAGTTCGTCACGCTGGTTTCTGATCTTCCCTGTCAGCTTAGCCAGTTCTGCATATTCCATCATTTTAACTTGCCATTCTTCCACTGTTGGTAATTCCTGCTGTTTCCATTTCGCTGCCAACAATATCCTCGCTGCCGTTGTGGCATACATAAACAAATTTAAATCTTTATTAGGAATTTCCTCTCCAATTATACACAACAAAAATGCCTCTGGTTTTTTCCTCAAAATTATACCTAAAAACCTTTTTCAATTCATTATAGATCATATCCCAGTAGGCTTTAACCTTAGTACATGTCCACCACATATGAAAGAAATTCCCCTCCTTTTCCTTACATTTCCAACATTCTTTACCTTGATTTCTATACGTTTTAGCCGGTGTCATATACCATCTACACATCGTCTTCATCACATTCTCCTTAAGTGACATGCAAGCTGTAAATTTAATTGTTTTTGTCCACAATTTCTCCCCATTTCCCCCCCCTCCCCCCCCCCCCCCCCCCCCCCCCCCCCCCCCCTCCCCCCCTCCCCCTCCACAATTTCTCCCATTTCTCAAAATCAATATTGTGGCCCAGATCTTGGGCCCATTTAATCATTACTGCTTTTGCTTCTTCATCTTTTGTATGCCACTCCAATAATAATTTATACATTTTCGACAGAGTTTTCTTTTTAGACTCGGTCTCTATTTTAGATTTAGAATTACCAAACCCATTTTTCTTATCCTCTTTAAATACATCCTGCAATTGGTGATGCTGCAACCAATCTGTTAACTTTACTCTTAACTCTTCAAATGACTTTAGCTTTAGTTTATTGTCGACCTCTATCAACCAATCTTTGGGTGTAGCCCAATCACTTCCTTTTTTTTCCCCTTAACCGCAATGACCACTCCACACATCAAATGGGGGGCGACGTTTGCGTGGTCGCGCGCAGCCCCCTGGATCCCAGAGCGGCTCCTGTTAGTTCGGGGCTGGCTTCACCTTCCCCAGGCTGGATACCTGTGGTCTCCCTACCTCAGCCAGCGCCCAATCCCACCTGGGGGAGGCGTTGCCAGGGGGATTGGCCAGGTAAGGGGAGGGACCACCCAGCCCACACAATAGAAGGCGTAGCTTACCTGGGAAACGGCAGTCGGGCTCCAGAGCTTCTCCCACCCTCCACTCCCTCAATTAACTCTTAATTTTGCAGGTTAACCTCTTCTCCACAGGTACGCAGGCGCTGCTATGTCAAGGCCTCTGTTGAAGGGCCAGAAAGAAATTTCCCTGCATTGGCAGGTTTTGCCTTTCCTGTAGCAAAACGTCACAACTTTGGCGGTTTCAGGCCTTGGGCGGAATCCTTTAGTCATCTTCCTAAATGGGGGGGGGGTGGGGCGGTGACCCCATGCCCCCAGTGCGGCTGCGATACCAGGGTTCCCTGTTAAAGGGGTATTGGGGGGAGGCATTGACCATACGCCGAGAGGTTGTCATTGCCCTCCCCCTCCAGTGACGGCGAACAGGGGGCGGGCTCTCTGCTTGAACATATGTTCTCCAGAGCCAGCCCAATCCCCACACATTCTGGATAACCCTGAAGTTTCCCAGATCCCCGGCTGGGGGCTGGGAAGGATAAACGCCCAATGCCTGAGCCAAGGTCTCCCTACATCTGAATCTTAATAAAGTTGTGGCCAATTTTAATCCCATAGCACGTTGTCTGGTGTCATTATTCCGCTCGGGGGGTCGCCTGGGGTTTGGGGGACTCCACTGTCCACGCAAAAGCTTCCAATTGTGCTGACATGGAGCTTTTAAGAGCAAACCTGTGCCTGGAAAGAGTGGTGGAAAAGGCAAGTGTGGGTAAGTCCGTAAAGGGTCTGTAGTGTCTTTCCCAACAGCTTCTGTCTTGGGGATGCGACAAATGAAGCTGGAGAAGCTGGTTTTGTGGCTAACAGAGCAAAAAAAAACAGGCACTGGCCTGTGCGTGTGGAAGATCTTGTGGCTCGGCCTGGGTCTGGTTCAAGCAACCTTTTCGGAAACCCGCCAAGATCTTCACAGCACCCGAGTCGGGTTACAGCCAAATGAACAAAAGCCTCAACAGAAGCTCTTCTGTTTTGTTTAAAGAAAAACATTGTGGGGTTGTTGTTTTTTCTTTTTCTTTTCAGAGCACTGACAAAAACCTGTGAATTTGGAAAAGACCCCCCCTAGGAGGATGCTTGATGCTCTCTGTCTCAGAGGCCTGCTAGGTTTGGCAGCTTCCATGGCAGATGGCTGGGAATAAATGGAACGCCAACTCTGTAGTGGAATGCAGGGACGGGAAAGTGAGTCACAGTTACAAGGGGAGAAGGACCGGGAGCGAGTGCAAAAGATGCTTGAGAAGCAAGGAGGGCTGCCTGCTCTCCTGAGGAGGGGAGGGACAGAAATTAGTTTCATTAGGATTTAGGTACCAAACTCACCTTTCCCCAAGCAAAACACGGATCTCCTTCAAAACACACGCTATTCTGGCTTTAAAACCCCGCCATGCAGGGTGGCAGTTTATTTTATTTATGAATGAACATAGTTGTATGCTGCTATCCATTAAGAAAGATATCAAAACTTTTCACAATAAACACATACAGTGGTACCTCGGGTTAAGAACTTAATTTGTTCTGGAGGTCTGTTCTTAACCTGAAACTGTTCTTAACCTGAAGCACCACTTTAGCTAATGGGACCTCCCACTGCGCCGCCAGAGCACGATTTCTGTTCTTATCCTGAAGCAAAGTTCTTAACCTGAAGCGTTATTTCTGGGTTAGCGGAGTATGTAACCTGAAGCGTATGTAACCTGAGGTACCACTGTATAAAATATTTTTTTAAAAAAATTGTGCTTAAATTAAGAAATGCATCTATTAGCAAAAGTACATGCAAAAATGAAGAGAATATACAAAAATGTGTCTTTTAGGGAAAATGTGCTTATTAAAAATATGTATACTAAGCAAAATTGCACACGTAAAATGCGCATAAAATGCATATGAATTTTCATGCAGACTTTTTTTAAAAAAATTACAAATCTAAGAAAAAAAATGGGGCAAACTAAACTAAATATTGGAAAAATAAGAGAATGAGAGGTTCGTCCATCCTTGCCTCTGATTCAGCTCTTTAGGATTACAAGGAGGAGCATGGAATACTCAAGAGGTTTGTCGTTGTTGGTTTTAATGATCTCAAGTTTCTCTCTCTCCTAATTTAGCACATTTTGCATACCGGTATATTAATCAAGTTTGAGACCCAATCTCCAGCATTTCCAATTAAAGTATCTCTGGCAAAAGTTGCTGTCAAAGACTTTGGCCTGGGGATTTTCAAGAGCTGTTGCCCAGCAAAGTCGACAGTATTAGGCTGGATGGACAGTCAGATTCAGTAGAAGGCAGCTTTGTGCGTCTCTTTGAGTTTTGTTGTCGCTATGTAGGCGGAACCGAGGGAGAAGCAGCCTTGTTGAAAGGACTTTACAGCCAATGTTTGTTTGGCAGCCTGTGGAACTTGGCAAAGCTCCCCCAGTTCTCTCTGGTACTTATAGACAAGCTCCTTCAACCCTCCAGATACAGAAACACAGGGAGAGAGAGAGAGAGATACAGGTGCATACAGACACATGCCCATCTTCACACAGCACCCACCTACCAGTTTCAGGGTCACACTCATGTTCACAGGGGTCCAGAAGCCGTCGAGCGCAGAGGTCCAATGCCCAGGGCCCACTGGAGTTTTGCTGGGAGAAAAGAATCACCTGGGCAGGGTTTAGCCAGTCACTGGCATCCAACTGGCTGCCTTCTAGCAAGATAAAACGACTTCCTAGAAAGTGCACAGGAATTGGGGGGGGGGAAAATTGGGTGTTATTAAGAGTTGTTGTTGTTGTTGTTGTTGTTATTACTATTATTATTATTATTACCGTATATTGCGGCGTATAAGACGACTGGGCGTATAAGACGACCCCCAACTTTTCCAGTTAAAATATAGAGTTTGAGATATACTCAACCACAGATTCTCCACCCGGCGTATAAGACGACCCCCGACTTTTGAGAAGATTTTCCTGGATTAAAAAGTAGTCTTATACGCCAGAATACACTGTATTATTAATTCAGATATTGACTCATGAAACAAGTAATGCAATAAATAAATGGATTCAACAAATAAATAAATGATTTTGAGAGAGGCATTTTCATATGTGAGGTTTAAATCTGCTCTGAGTCTCTCCCTCTCTTGCAATCCAGAAGAAGAAGAGGAGTTTGGATTTGATATCCCGCTTTATCACTGCCCGAAGGAGTCTCAAAGCGGCTAACATTCTCCTTTCCCTTCCTCCCCCACAACAAACACTCTGTGAGGTGAGTGGGGCTGAGAGACTTCAGAGAAGTGTGACTAGCCCAAGGTCACCCAGCAGCTGCATGTGGAGGAGAGGAGACGCAAACCCGGTTCACCAGATTATGAGACTACTGCTCTTAACCACTACACCACACTGGCTCTCAAGTGAATCACTGATGAGGATTAATGCCAAGAAGAAAGCAAAAGAGATTAATAGCGCGAATGAACATTCCAGGCAACGTAGGTTCAAACCCAAGAATGATTTTAACTCCACGCGTGAAAGGCACCCTTGGGTGGCCAAGAGCAGAGCTCCTCCTGCACACTGGGTAGCTGTGCAGAAGAGGGGATTTCAGCAAGTGTAGCTTGCAAGGCAAGGTGCAGGAGTCCTTTTTCACTTGGCCAACTGAGGGAAATGCAAAGATGACCTGGAGGAACTAGAATAAGGGGAGGTAACTCCGTCAATCACAAAAGCATAGAAGGAAGTTAGCTACCATTGGAATAATCACAGGAGCGAACTGGGATCCTCAGGTCAAAACCCATTCAGGTTCCAACTCTCCTTCTGACATTTTTCTTCTCACAAGCCAGCTTCTATAAATCTGATCACTCTACCGGTTGCTACCTGCCTGTTGTGCTTCTCTGGGCAGCCTCCAGCCAGCCAGATCTCTGCTCTTTGAAACCTGCCCTCTCCCACATTGGCCCCGCTCCTTTTGTCTGCAGACCATTCCACTTCCAGTGTGGTGTAGTGGTTAAGAGCGGTAGACTCGTAATCTGGGGAACCGGGTTCGTGTCTCCACTCCTCCACATGCAGCTGCTGGGTGACCTTGGGCTAGTCACACTTCTCTGAAGTCTCTCAGCCCCACTCACCTCACAGAGTGTTTGTTGTGGGGGAGGAAGGGAAAGGAGAATGTTAGCCGCTTTGAGACTCCTTCGGGTAGTGATAAAGCGGGATATCAAATCCAAACTCTTCTTCTTCAGACTGCAGGTGGGGCTGACATGACTGGATGTGTTTCCATCAGCAAGAACTCCCAGTGTCACATTGAAAAGTAGCTAGCCTGGGGGAAAGGGTTCTAACCTAACATTCTACCGAAAACCCAGTGTCATGTGGGATGGGACTGTTTTATTTTGCATCGTAGGAACCTTCAGTCACGTGAGATACACCCACCACAGTATGGCCCAGGGTTGGCTCTGACACTTCTGTTACTGCATCAGCCACTATTGTCGTGTTTGTTCTGGGTTCCTAAGCTAAAGCCATTTTCGGCTGTTCATTTATAAGCTTACTTATGCGTGACATGTGTTGCCATGCCTTTTTTTTCCCACTCTAGCCATCTGTCAGCAGAAGGTGAGGGGGCCTAGGCTTGGCAAAGGTGCAAGCACCCCGTTCAGTATTTTCAGGGGAGAACATTTGTTCCCGCAGGCTGGGAAGCTGGAAACCAGCATTTAAAATATGGGGGGTGTCTATGATCAACAAGCCACATTTTCTCAGCACAAAAGCAATCTGGGCGTTACAACTTGCTGTTCCTGTCCTCCTGCTTCTACTGAACAAGCTACCTTTTTTTCAAATCCTGGCCCACGACGAGGGCTGTGGGGGGAATAAAAGGAGCTGCACACAAGAGGGAAACAGAGGCAAATTCTCTGCAGTGCTCAGCTCCCACATTAGAATGCCCAGCATTTTACATGGCTGTTTGAGAAGCATTCAAAGTTTCACTTATAGTATCTCAGTAAACCTTACAACAATGCTGTAAAGTCAGCACTATAATGTTGCAGATGCTGGGTAGTGCCGAGATGCAGAACAGGGGTTGTCAGCCTTGTTCCGTACCACCCACTAGTGGGCATTTCAGGATTCTAGGTGGGCGGTAGGGGGTTCAACGGCACAAGGTGAATCCTCCTTCCATCGAGCACTGGTGGGCGGTAAGGAAATTTTACCATCAAGAAAGATGCATCAGTGGGCGGTAGGTATAAAAAGGTTGACTACCCCTGATCTAAGAACATCTAATGAGATCAAAACGTGTGTGTATACATGCAAGCATGCAAGCATACAGGTGAAACACGAAAAATTAGAATATCGTGGAAAGGTTCATTTCTTTCAGTAATTCAACTTAAAAGGTGAAACTAATATATGAGATAGACTCATGACATGCAAAGCGAGATATGTCAAGCCTTTATTTGTTATAATTGTGATGATTATGGCGTACAGCTGATGAGAACCCCAAATTAACAATTTCAACTTTGGGGTTTTCATCAGCTGTACGCCATAATCATCACAATTATAACAACAAAGGCTTGACATATCTCGCTTTGCATGTCATGAGTCTATCTCATATATTAAACTCCAGTAGCTAATGAAAACAATTGCTTACATAAATGGACTTTTCCACGATATTCTAATTTTTCGAGTTTCACCGGTGTATGTAGGAATATACGTATTTTATTTAAACCTCACCCTTCTGAGGAATTGACGCTTGTGTTCAATGGGTATGCAGTACCCTGTGAGATAGCTTAGGCTGGGAAACAGTGAGCTGCCCACAGGGCTTTTAGAGGAGGAAAACCAGAAAAATATTTTTTTTTCTTGTTTACTCCTCTAAAAACGAGGTGTGCCCTATGGTCCGATGCGCCCTATGGAGCGAAAAATATGGTATTTGGAATTATCACACTGGAATATCCCAGTCTGGCTCTGGCACTATGGTGGTATACTGTAATGATTAACCTGGCCCTGTTGGGAGGGCATAGGTAGCCAATAGATTTTGCAGCAGAAGTTATTGGGCTTCTGCACACAGTAGTTAAATGCTCAGGGTGGAGTTTCAATGGTTTCTGCATACTGCTTCCCTTCCCTAGCTGACGGACACTGAAATACCAGGTTCCAAGTAGGCCAACTTAGTCAATGGGATATCATCAAGGCACATGCATGCACAGTTTATGAAACTTATCGTAAGTATCACCGCACAATGGGGTGAGCGCCTGTTGCTCTGTCCCAGCTCCTGCCAACCTAGCAGTTCAATAGCACACCAGAACGAGCAGATAAATAGGTTTCGCTGCATCGGGAAGGTAAATGGCATTTCCGTGCGCTCTGGTTTCTGTCACAGTGTTCCGTTGCAATGGTTTAGTCATGTTAGCCACATGACCCGGAAAACTGTGGACCAACGTGGGCTCCCTCGGCCTGAAAGCGAGATGAGCGCCACACCCCATCGTTGCCTTTGACAGGACTTAACCACCCAGGGGTCCTTTTACTTATCCAGAAGGAAGTGAAACAGGGTGACAGAGTGTTGGGCTCACCATCAGCGATGAGGTGCTCCGGAACATGCAATGTTATCTTGACCACAAGCGGGCAGTTGACGTGGGAGGCGCAGACCAGGCCAATGACGCAGCTGGTGATGCTGATGAGTGTCAGAGTAGTCTTGCTAACAGGACTCCTTGGTGAACCTACTAAAATGGCAAAGGAAAGGAGAGATGAAAATAAAGTCACTGTGACAGTCTAGAACCCAGAGACCACCCACCTTTAGGCATGGGCCACAACGCTCAGAGCTACATCAGTTAAAAACAGAAGACGAGCCTGGGGATCATGGCAAATGCAGCTACACGTAATTAACATTTCTTTCCTTCTTTCTTTGTTTAACTAGACAAGGTTAGAGAGAGAACTTGCACAACCTCTGATCTGAACTGGATGCCAGGGATGGATGAGGAAGAGTGGTGGAAGCCACCCACCCAAGAGCCCCTCGGGGAAGACACAGAATCATAGAGCGGGAAGAGACCACAAGGGCCATCCAGTCCAATCCCCTGCCAAGCAGGAAACACCATCAAAGCATTCCTGACAGATGGCTGTCAAGCCTCTGCTTAAAGACCTCCAAAGAAGGAGACTCCACCACACTCCTTGGCAGCAAATTCCACTGTCGAACAGCTCTTACTGTCAGGAAGTTCTTCCTAATGTTTAGGTGGAATCTTCTTTCTTGTAGTTTGAATCCATTGCTCCGTGTCCGCTTCTCTGGAGCAGCAGAAAACAACCTTTCACCCTCCTCTATATGACATCCTTTGATATATTTGAACATGGCTATCATATCACCCCTTAACCTTCTCTTCTCCAGGCTAAACATACCCAGCTCCCTAAGCCGTTCCTCATAAGGCATCGTTTCCAGGCCTTTGACCATTTTGGCTAAGATGATGGCTTAGACCCGGGATCGTGGCGATGGGACACTGAGTCTGGGAAAGGGATGAGCTGGCAGGTATGAGAAGCAGGGGGTTGAGTGCTCAAGGGTGGGTCAGGAAAAGATGAACGGGGTTAGAGGCCGAGAGACACTGTGCTCACACTGTACAGACACAAACAGAGAGGAGTCAGAGGTTGCCTTTGCTACCCAGTCCTGCTGACCCTCCTCCCCCTCTGACACCCCACTCAAGGTGAGCCCTGCATGTTGCTGAGCAAAGGGCCAGACAGGTGCAGAGAAGGAGCTTGCCCATTCAACTTGGCCTTCGTCTGCTTGGGAGGGATCCAGAGTGAAAGGCTCAGAGGGGGAAGGGCAGACCTAGTGGTCAGTTTCAGCAACGTCTGGATTAAGGCAAACCAGAGGACTCCGTTGTGTTGTTATTTCCTGTTAATAAAGAGCTAACTGTGTTTTGTGCCTTCCAGCCCTGTGGATGACCTGGGTTCACTCGACAGCTCCTTGACACTGGAACCGAACTGAACAGAAAGCACATTGCCACACGATGTGAATAATGGAAAGGTCAGGTGCAGAAATGTAGGTACACAGCTCCACCCCATGGCATGTTGAAGGTGCTGGTCTCAATTTACAGGACACTTTATCAGTATGGGCCTCTAATCAACTAGAAGTTAGGCTTTAGAGGAGACGTGGAAAATGTGACTGAATAATATATATGCATCCGTTAAGCAGAGTAGCTGAGCAGGAAAGCCCATTGAGATGACTGCTGACTGCATTCTGTGGCTGGCTTATATCGGAGTCTGGACTGAGAGAGCAGCATGGCCAGCCTAGTTGTGTCTGCCTCAATCTAGAGGACAGGAAGGTGAGTTGGTCACCTGCTTCCTTGACCTCTTCCCACCCAGGGTGTGTTAGGTAAGGAGCTATTGAGGATTCCTCCTTGGTCATGGACCTGCTGGCTTGCAACAGAAGTTCAATACCAATGGTTTCCTCAAAGCCCGAAGGCTTTGGTCTTCTTTAAATGTGACAGCATGACCAAGTGAGCTGTTGTACCCAAGGTTCATCCCATGTCACTCCGATAACACTCAAAGGCCTGTGATCAAAGAGTGGAACCTATTATATGTGTCTGTCCAGATAATGAACACCATTGACTGCCATTCTCCAGCAGACTTGTGTTGTTACGTTCTCCTCGTGCCCCTCTCCTGGGTTTCAGGTAAGACCGCCCATTCATCCTGTGGACCACAAGTAGTCCAGTTTTCTACTGTCTGTGGTGAAATAACTGTCTGCTCCTGAACCAGTGGATGGTGGAAAGTTAGCAAGGCAAGGGACTGGAAAGAAAGAAAGAAAGAAAGAAAGAAAGAAAGAAAGAAAGAAAGAGGTGCACAGACCCTTAAGATGAAGTGCAGAGCGAAGGGAGAAGGATGAGGTCAAGGAGGTCCCAAGGATTTGGGTGTGCCCTGTAGATGTTGATGGGAAAACAGCATCCAATGCACAACCTTTCCCTTACCATTTGCCTCATGTGTGATGCTCTAGGAAAGGAGATGGGTAATTTCCAAAAGTAGTGTCAGCTAAGAGTACCCTAAACTGTATTGATGAACATCAAGGATGGAGATGTCAGGGTCTCTGGGGTAATTAATGGCACGCCGCAGAGTGCGCCACACAGCCTGTGTGCTCCCTGCAAAGTGGATCTATCACTGTCTCAGGGACGCGCTCTTGAGTGGCAGCCTCTCTCCAAGTCCCCTGGGCATCAAGGCATCCTGCCATCCACTATCTCTGACAGCCGGTATGATGTCCCAGCAGGGCAGAGGAAACGTTTCGATAGGCGGGAAGGGTTGGCACAATAAAACCTGAAGCTTCAGACAAACACTCGTGCTTATCAGCTTTCGATGCCCTGCCCCAGGCCTTGTGAGATATGAGCAGTGTAGACTATCTGTGAGTTTTAGCCCCTGTTTGAAGGCTCACTTTTATAGCAAAAAATGAAAATAGCTGTTTTAATTTTTTTTTCAAAAAAATAAATAAATAGTTGGAATTGTTTGGTTTCCAAGCGAATGAGTAAAAAAGATAACTTTTGAAATAAATAAACTAAATTAGCCGACTGCCTCTACCACTCTGGCTCTATCTGTAAGCTAAGCTGAGAGCTAGATTCTCCCTAGAAACCCACATCACACCCAGCCAAAGCAAAGCACAAGTGCCAGTACCTGCATTTGCTCACACCTGCGCAGACCTTGCAGTTCTTGCTTCTCTCATTCCTCTCTTTACCACTGCCCTTGCCTCGCCCCTGGATGTTTCTCCCACTGCCAACACCGAGACTCTACTCCTCAATGCAAGCACTGGCACTGCAGGTATCATGTGCCTGCCTGGCACACCATCACGCCATGGGGGGGTCTGTAGAATATCCCTCCTGGAGACACAAGTTCTGTGTGCCTTTGGCTCTGCTGGTTCACATTCCCTACTGGCTAAAGTAACATTGCTGATCAATCTCCCAGGCTGCCTTCTTGCACCTCTCGTCTCAGTTCTGCTTGCGAGTGGTTAATTTGCTCTTTCTAAGTGGCTGGCATTATTCTTGTTCAAAATCATGCCGCTCCTCTTTATTATTTGCTCGCTGTCTTCTGTTATCACATCATACAATTATGAAAGAAAAGCTTGCACAGTTTATAATGGTCTGCATGGATTTTGTGCCACCTGCACTTGGATTTCACAGTATTCACAAAACTTTTGTTCTTCCAGTTTTAGCTCGCTGTGCTCTCACCGTCTCCTTGGCTGCAGCGGAGCTGTAAGAAAATACTCTTGTGCCCCTAACGTTTAAATGTCTACCTTTCTTCTTTAAACTTTCTCTTTTCCCTGGTTATCGTAATCTTACTTGGTTAGTACTGGTTTTGTTCCGTTTTCATTCTTTACTCAGCACTGACATATTCTTCTTTGCCTGGTCTCCTTTTAAAGGTAAAGGGACCCCTGACCATTAGGTCCAGTCGTGTCCGACTCTGGGGTTGCGGCACTCATCTCGCGTTACTGGCCAAGGGAGCCGGCGTACAGCTTCCGGGTCATGTGGCCAGCATGACAAAGCCGCTTCTGGCGAACCAGAGCAGCGCACAGAAACACCATTTACCTTCCCGCTGGAGTGGTACCTATTTATCTACTTGCACTTTGACGTGCTTTCAAACTGCTAGGTTGGCAGGAGCAGGGACCGAGCAACGGGAGCTCACCCCATCACGGGGATTCGAACCGCCGACCTTCTGATCAGCAAGCTCTAGGCTCTGTGGTTTAACCACAGGGTCACCTGTGTCCCCTTTTTACTCCCCCTCCTATTTTCTCCCCTCTCCTGCTCCTTTTTGTTAGTGTCTCACTGCATTATAAGCACACGGGAGAACTTTTCTGAATTTGGGTTTATTCTAATGAATTGAGTACATGTCAGACACTAGAAATAACAACTGAAAGTGATTATAACAACAGTGACTGCCCTGCTCCCCACTCCCACTCCCACAGTGGATGCTTGAACTGGAATCCTCCACATACAAGCTCAAAACTTAGCCTCTATACTTCATTGGCTCTGTCATTAGTACTCAGATGAGGCCAATCAAATTTAGTGCATAGCCGGTCGAGGTATCATGCTAATGGTTACATCAGCAGATACGATAATATGATTTTGGGGCCATTTATGATCACGCCACGATTTCTGGACAGCTGAAGTATTAGCCGGGGGCCGATGTTAGTGGCAAATTGACAGCAGTTTCAGAGATAGATTCAAACTGCCCCGGTATTTTCCAAGGTCTGATTTTGCAGCTCTCAAGATAACCACTTGTTGGGAACTGAGAACACAGACGTTGGCTTTCTGCCTAGGCAACGCTTCCCAACCCAACAAGCTGTGCATGTTGTGCCATGCACCATCACTTCTCCCCCAAAAATGGGTCCAGTTCTGAAAGGGCAGCTTGGCATCCAGATGGAGAAACAGCTAACAGCCACCCAACAAGGGCTGGGAACCTTCTGGGCCATATTAACCCAATCAGTTGTTGCCTTGCTCAGAAAAAAATGTATATTCCTGCTTTCAGCAATGTCGGTGGAAGATCAGCGGGGAAGCCATTGCAAGAAAAAGAAGCTTTGAATTAAAGCCACTTTGACAGCAAAAAGTGATCGTTTATGATTTGCTGTGTCGTTTTCTTTTTAAAAGGCATATTTCTTTGTCTATTAGGAAGCCGGCCACAACTGCAAAGAACAGCAGGGACGCCATTTGACAAAGGCAAGTTTAATGCTCAAAAGCACTTATACCTCTGGCCAAAACATTTAGAGATCATTTGCATAAACAATTACAGGAGCGTATCTACAAGGTATGTGTACCAAATACACAAATCCTGTTCCTTTAATAGGGGGTGTGGGGGGTGAGCTGTCTAACTCGCTAAAGCTGCTATAGGTCATAGTGAGGCAAAGAAATAACCAGAATGTGCACTGCAAAATCACATTTTGGAGCATCTCTTCTGCCATGAGCATACTGGACAGCCTTAGACAAGCCAGACTCCTTTAGGCTTAACTCCTTATCTGCAAATTATAAGAATGAAGAAATGCTGGTCTAAATTGATGATTACAGCAGAATAACTAAGTACTAGCAATCTTGAACAGATTCACAAGATGCTTGCTGTGAATTCTCCGCCTATACAAATTTTTAGAAAACTTGCATTATTGTTATTTACTGGATATATACACCACACCTTCTCCCAAGGAGCCCAGGGAGGCAAACACATCAATACTTACGCAATTAAAACTTCTAAAAACACGGTTTAAAGCAACTTTCTGAAAAGCAATTATTTGCTCTCAGACTAACAATTTCAGGGTTGCCAGGGACACAACTTTCAGCCAGCCAATGCCAGGGTAAACAGGAACGTTTTTGAATTTCTTCTAGATGTTAACAGCGAGGGAGATTGACATACCACACTCACTAGGGAGGGCATTCCACAAATGAGTGACTGTTTCTGAGAAGCCAATGGCATAGGTCACCACCATTTGGGACCAGGGGCGTAGCAAAGGGGGGCAGGCTGCCCCGGATTCCATAATGGAGGGGGTGACAAATTATGAAGCAATTTTTTTGAATATGCCTGCTCCGAAGGTCTTATCTTACTATACTAGGGATTATATAGCTATATATGAAATTTCATGCATATCGGTTAATATCTTGACCCTCCTCCACCAAAATAGCTGTTCACTTGGCTGTTTTCCTATCATGAAGGCTGAAATTTCAGTTCAGAGAACACTTACTGTTCCCAACCCTAACCCTGTGGAAAGCCATCTAATTAGACTTTAATTTGATTTTGAGATGTTTTTAGGAGGTAATTTAATTATTGTTTGATTTTATACCAATGTTATGTATCTGATGTTAGCCACCCTGAGCCCGACTTCGGCCGGGGAGGGTGGGATATAAATAAAAGTTTATTATTATTATTACTTGTTATTATTCCTTTGTAAGAAAATATGAAATAATGTAAAACCATTTTTGCAGGGGGGATCAATGGGGGGGTTGACAAGAAATTTTCCACACCGGGTACCACCTGACCTTCCTATGCCTGGGGGGAGAGGGGTGACAAAAAAATTTTTTGCCCCCGGGTACCAATTTACCTTGCTACGCCCCTGTTTGGGACAACCACCAACATGGCCTCCACAACTGATCCTAAAGATTGGGATGGTTGATACAGGCGAAGGCCAGGAAGAGACAGTGTAAACTGCTGCCATCACTCATGGCTCAGAACAACAGTTCTGGTAACAGATTCACCCAGTCTGTTGTTATTTCATGGAGTATACATTAACATTTTTGAGGGGTATAATATTTTTATTAATTTCCACCAAAAAAAAACCCAAAATCATTGCATTAAAAACCTCCCATAAAATAAAACATCCATAACAGCTGCATACAGAATCAATATTAAATCCACATTATGGGATTACTTGAATCCCCCGACTTCCCTCTACTCCTTCCTTTGGTTCCTTTGTATTATCTTCATTCATGCATGTCAATAAAATCTTTATCTCTAATTACTTCCAAATTTAAACATTGTCTATCACATTACAAGTTTTTTTTTTTTTTAAAAAAAAAAGACAATGGAAGAATGATATAAAATTTACGGCCTGTACCTTACTTATGGTGCTTACTTATGGTGCTGGAGGAGACTCTTGAGAGTCCCATGGACTGCAAGAAGATCAAACTATCCATCCTTAAAGAAATCAGCCCTGAGTGCTCACTGGAAGGACAGATCCTGAAGTTGAGGCTCCAGTACTTTGGCCACCTCATGAGAAGAGAAGACTCCCTAGAAAAGACCCTGATGTTGGGAAAGATGGAGGGCACAAGGAGAAGGGGACGACAGAGGATGAGATGGTTGGACAGTGTTCTCGAAGCTACTAACATGAGTTTGGCCAAACTGCGGGAGGCAGTGAAGGATAGGCGTGCCTGGCGTGCTCTGGTCCATGGGGTCACGAAGAGTCGGACACGACTGAACGACTGAACAACAACAACACCTTACTTAAAGAGAAATATATGAAAATGATATATAGGTAGTATTTAACACTGGTTAAATTGGCAAAAATGTATAAAACAAGGGAAAATAAAGTGTTGGAAATGTAAAGAAGTAGAAGGTATGTTTTATCATATGTGCTGGCAATGTAAGGTTATAAAAAAAAATTGGGAAATGATATATAATGAATTGAAAAAAATGTTAAAAATAACCTTTGTTTAAAAAAACCAGAAGCTTTCTTATTAGGTATTACAGGAATGGATCTACCTAAAGAATACATGAATTTGTTCATGTATGCAACAACAGCCGCTTGGATATTGCTAGCCCAACACTGGAAAGAAGAAGTCCCCACCAGGGAAGATTGGCAAACTCAGTTAATGGAGTTTGCGGAAATGGCTAAATTAACTGGGAAACTTAGAAATCAAGAGTGCACATTAAAATTAACTGAGGTCACAGATGTGCCTGCTTGCAACATGGATGCTGCAAGGGTACAAGGTTTGCAGCATGCGTCAGCAGGAAGACTTGTGGTCCTGCCCATGACTTAGCAGGCCTATGCAACTTGTATGACCAAGCAGACCAGTGGCGAAAAACTATCTGCATACAGTAGCCCACCCAGGAGAGGCTTCCCAAGCCTTTTTCAAACCGGTTTTTGCAGCCTCCCTGCATAAGCCACACAACACATGGCTGTTGGGTCACAATCTGTTCAGGCTTGCCATTGATGCAGGCCTCAGATTCCTACCTGCCAGCCTCTGCCACACTGCACTGAACTTATGCCCTGACCCACAAAGCTAAAGGCAAAACCAGCCCCAAGGGCAAAGAGGGTTGCCTTGGGGGTGCAGAGTTGACTACAGAGCCAGGCCAGAGACTGGGGTTTCCTAGGAGAGCCTACTGGTCACCCTGTGTTACCTGTCTGCTGTCTTGAGCAAAAAGCAACAATGCTATCTTCTGGCCCGCTGCAGCAAATGGCAGGGCAGCCAGGGGCGTAGCAAGGGGGGGCGGCCTGCCCTGGGTTCCAGGGGAGGGGGGGTGACACTTTGACCGCCCCCCCCCTCAGCCCGCCCCGCCAGGCGGGCCCCAAATGGGGGCATGCCGCCTTTTCCCCCTTCCAGCGGCTTTTTTTTTCAGCGCGAGGGGCGGGCCAGCGAGGAGGGGGTGTCACACTTGTCGCTGGCATGACACCCCCTCCTCGCTGGCCCACCCCTCGCACAGGAAAAAAGAGGCTTGAACTTTGCTTCCTTTTTTTCTCCCCTTTCGGACGCTTCTTTCGGCGCTGGCTGGGCTGCGGAGTCGAAGCCCAGCCAGCGCCGAAAGAAGCGGGCGAAAGGGAAAGGGGGGGTAAGCGCGCCCGCTATGCTTCTCTTTTTTCCCCTGGGGGACGTGGCGTCGCGCTGTGAACGTGCGCCATGACGCACACACATTTCGCGATGCCCCGCCCCCAGGGGTGCCTCTTGGCTTCCCGCCCCGGGCAGCCAAGGACCTAGAACGCCCCTGAGGGCAGCAGGCACCCATATCTGGCAACCATTACCCAGAGATGAATGAACTTGTTCAGTGGTGTTGCTGGGGTGCAAGACAAACGCCCCGCCCATCCTTGGGCTCCCTCAAACAGCAGTGCAACTGCCACACAGAGCGGGTGGGCTGCTGCAATCACGAGTGAAGGTCCAGCTAACTGGTCACCCACCGGCTTTAACAGCCCAGGGTCTCTGGACCCTCACCTGAGCCCAGAGTCACCCTCCACAATGAAGATGGCTGGCACAAGTGTCTGGAGCTTTGCACCAACTACAGCAGCACACCTGGTCCAGGAAGAGATAGAAAAAGTAGACACTGAAACTGCTACTCTTGTCACTGTAGTGCCAACTGATTGGGGTGGGGGTGGGGAGAGATATTGACAAGGCAGGTGTTGAGGAAGAGAAAGAATGATGGATCGATTCCCTTTCTCTAATCCCTCCCAAAAGCTTTTTTCTATAAATTGTTGGATGTGCTTGACAACCTATAGAAATATTGCTGGGGGGGGGGGTCAGAAAAGGGGATCTGTTTGCTCCCTTAGCTGCTGTCTGGTAAGAAGCAATGGGTGGGGGGGGAGAAGAAGAGGAGAGGAGAGGGGGGAGAGAATGGGTCCCCCTTTCTTTGCTTTGGGGGAACTCATTTACTCCTTTCCCTTTCGCCCTTACCAGGCACCAGAGAGAGAGAACAAACTGATTCGCTTTTCTTTCTTTCTTTTTCACAAAACAGAATAAAGAAAGAGACCCATCAGCTCAATTTCTGCCACTTGGGAAGGCAGGGCAAAAATACTGCGGGAGCCCCCAGGCCTTGATATCATCCTAGCGTCCGGTTGCCAAATCCAAGGTTTGAGACAGCTGGAACACACAGAGAATCAGTTCTGAGCTGTCACTGAAGTTCGCCTATAATGAAACACAAAGTAAATTTGGTGGGTCAAGCATTTGTAGCAATGCTGAGGGAAGTCAAAAGAAGAAGAATCTGATTACTGAAACTTCTTGGGGGCAGTCCACAAACAACTGGATTTATGAGGCCCCAATATGGCGGAATACCATGGGAAACAGGACTGAGTACCTGGCCTTAAAATATGTTAGTCCAAAGGAAGAGATGATCACTCTTTAAACATTTAATGGACCCCCTTCCCAGTCCTTTCCGTGGTTTGGTTTCTCCATAACAACTGGCTCCTTGACACTGCAGAGTTATCTGCCTTAGGGATCCACAACATGCGAGCAGAACAGACAGAGCCTGGGTTTCAGAGTTCTCATCCAGACAGCTCATGCAGAGAGAAATCTATCATAGAAATGTGTTTATCAGTCTGGAAAAGATGATGGATTGTGTCAGCTCCGCTGGGAGTTCTTCTTAAAGGGGTGGGGGAAGGCTTCAAATGATTTAGGCTTTGCATTCTGATTTTTGCAACTACAATTTTCAGGGGCAACGCTTTCCAAAATTCCGTGTTGAGAAAACTCTTTCCACATCAGCTCATCCACCGAGGGAGGGGATGGCCAGAAGCACTCACTTCTGTACCACGGTGTTTGGGTGGGGAGCAGAATGACAAGTGTGGGAGAAATGCCCCATTAACCACTTGCTAGCCTTGGTGGAGACGAAGATTGTAGGGAGAAAAGATATCACATAACCATCACATGGGTTGGGGAAGAACCAAGGTGGTCTAGCAGCAACTGGGAAACTCTTTGCAACTAAGCATGTATTGGGAGCCATTTCCTCAGCATTTAGTAAGCATATGAGACGCATCTGGTTGTTTTTTCAACAGGGAAAGAAAATAACACTGTATTTCATCCCTCCATCCTTGCTGGAGATATTTCCAGTCCATGGCATGGTCCACTCTGTCCTGTTTCCAAACTAATCAGTTATTTGTAATAAAAATCTGCACCAAAGTACACAGACAAGGGTCCTCAGAAACACAAACATCCTCTTATTGTCAGAGACCCCTGGCCTGGGTGTGGGAATGCTTAGGAGTGTGGATGATGATATATTACTTTGTATATCTCATCCCAGCTTGTATTAACAAGCTCCAAACTTAGCAGAGTTCCATTCCCTTTCTAAAACACAGCAGAGACGGTTGCATAGGCTTGCTAAAGCCTCTATAAGAAATATATATTCCTGGTATATTCCCCTTCTTCCCTCTTAAAAGTAAAGACACAACACTTCTCTTTATAAGATATAAAAGTTTACTTACATTACTTCCTGAGTCACACAGCATTTCTCAGAAGGCAGGCTTGCTTAGTAAGAAATATTTACATGTGGTTGCTACTTCCATAGGGAAAAGTAACTCTCTTTGTTCTCTTGGCTAAGAGCCAGGAGGACATGGTTGTTGCTCATTCAAGAGACGATGCAAGAGAGAGAGAGATGGTGTCTGCTTCCTGTGGTTTTGTGTAAACCTTCCCAGGTGAAACCACACCCATCTCCAGTTACATAGAGGAAGTTGTCTCAGTCCAGGTAAACAGGAAGTTAAGGCTGGAGGACTGAGACACCTTCATGTCCACTCTAGCAATGTTGTGTTTGGCTGCTCTGTGTTTACATCCCACACTGGGAAGGGGTGGAAAGTTTGGGTACCACATCTCTATAGCTCAGTCAGTAGACCATGAGGTTCTTAATCTCAGGGCTATGAGTTCGAGCCCCACATTGGGCAAAAGATTCCTGCATTGCAAGGGGTTAGACTAGATGGCTCTTGTTGTCACTTCCAACCCTACAATTCTATGATTCTATCTCATCGAAGGACACTTCTGTCTAAATGCACAGCTTCCCTCTGCTCTCATTGTCTCCCTTCCCCTTGCTCTGGGGTTAGGGGGTCGCAGGCCCTTTGCTACCTCCTTCCCTTTTTCTCACCACTTCCCTTTCCCTCAGCTCCCTCCCTCCGTCTCTGCCTCCTTCATCTTCCTTCTCAACATTGCTCCTTGCTCTCCAGGATTACTCTTATGCTACATAGTCTTCTTTCACTTCCACCCCACTTTGCTGCCTCCTCCCCCCCCCATGGGACCTATCCCTAAACCTCCCCAAATACACAATTTTAGATATACAGTACTTTGATAAGGTTTTTTTCTGGCATTAAAAAAATTCTGAGAAGGTCTGAAATCCAAAGAATGTGTATCCAGGGGCATAGGAAACTGCTCTGGCACCCGGAGAGGCGGTGGCAGGGCGAACCTCCCACGGGGGTGCCACAGCGATTAGCCCGGGGGAGCGCCGCAGCGATCTGCTCAGGGGGGCGCCACGGCAAGCTGCCCACGGAGTCCGCCTGGTGGATGCAAGCCCCAGGCTGCCATTTCGGACTGTGCGGGGCCCCGAGCCACCGCATCACTCCCAGGAGAGATGCGTGGCTCGGGGGCACTGCAGGCCAGGCCCCGCAGTAAGTGCCGTCCCCTGCGGTATGCCATTTTGTCACCCCCTCAAGGATGACACCCCGGGGGGCTGCACCTTCCTATGCCTCTGTGTGTATCAGGTCAGTTTGCATCGGAATTCGCAATGACCGTTCCCCACATTAAACGGGGAGCGACTTTTGCATGATCACACACAGCCCCCTTGGACCCCCAGAGCGGCTCCTGTTAATTCGGGGATGGCATCGCCTTCCCCAGGCTGGATACCTGTGGTCTCCGTCTACCTCAGCCAGCGCCCAATCCCACCTGGGGGAGGCGTTGCCAGGGGGATTGGCCAGGCAAGGGGAGGGACCATCCTCAGAGTCCCACTGTGACTCAGTAGGCCCTAGTTCCAAGGAAGGGGAGGAGCAGCGCAGTGGTCTAAACCACTGAGCCTAGGGCTTGCTGATCAAAAGGTCGGCGGTTCGAACCCCCACGACGGGGTGAGCTCCCCTTGCTCTGTCCCAGCTCCTGCCAACCTAGCAGTTCGAAAGCACACCAGCGCGAGTAGATAAACAGGTACCACCGCTGTGGCAGGAAGGTAAATGGCGTTTCCGTGAGCCACACCCCACAGTCAAGTTTGACTGGACTTAACTGTCCAGGGGTCCTTTACCGTTACTTTACTTCCAAGGAAACATGAACGGGATTGGGAGGAGCATAAAATTCAGGGGGAATAAATTCAGAGGGACAAGAGGAGAGCAGACACTAGCTGTCACACATTCCTGCTTCTGCCCCTTGTGGATATTCATTGCTATTCCATCCACACCGGTGGGCTGTCCTTGACAGAACGTCTGCTGCGCTCTGCTGCTTTTGTTGTCTTGCCCCTCCTCTGGGCAGGAGTGCAGGAAATACTTTCACAAGGACCCTTTTCTTTCTAACCGTGCTGGAAGTGCACAAGAGCCAAATGTTGCCAGCTGGAAAGATCCATCTATAGAAACTTGGCAAATTTGGAATTTCTTTCTTTGTTGCATTTTACTCTCCTGGATAGCTTTTGTTTGTTTGCTTGCTTGCTTGCTTTTTAAAAAATAATAAATCTGCGTTTTGAGGAGTGGGGAAGGGGGCAGAGGGAGGGGAGAGAAAGAAGAAGAAAACTCGCAGCCCCAAACAAGCCCACGCAAATGCTAAAAAGAACAGCTTGCTTGCAGACTTGGTTTTTTGCAGAGCAGCCATTGTGGGTGTGGAGCTAGTCAAGCAAAAAACATGGAGGGGGTCGATTTCCGTGAGTTTTGCGTGAGGAGAATGGGAAAGGGGAAAGATACAATTTTGAAAAAGAAAAATCCTGAAAACCTAAGACCAGAAGCCATCTGCCAGTATGACTTTGTGATGGTAGTCTTTCTTTGTTACAGTAGATAAAGTTTCTAAGGCTATACAGTACATAAACCAGCCTTTTAAAATGTTTAACACAGCGGTCTGGTATGAGTGAAAGACCCCTGTTTTTTTATATATATAGGCTGATATATGCACCTCCATTACAGTCTCCAAGGTATGTTGAGGGAGGGACAAGAGAAAAGTGTGGAAAATTAGGGACGGTGTCTTTTGGGATAAGGGGCATAATTTCTGCAAAGTGCAGTGCACACAGGTTGCAAAGCAGTGAATCATTCCTTCCAAAGGCAAAAAGGCTTTGCAAGAGTGAGGTGGGATCCCATTGTGACCAAAAATAGCCCTACGCAGCATAGTGGTGGCGAGAGAGATCTAGGGCACAGCCTAGGGCACAGAAATGTTTTTTTCAGGTCTGTGTCTGAGTGTTCTCCCCACCCCACTCCTAATTATTATTATTATTATTATTATTATTATTATTATTATTAATTATTTATTTATACCCCGCCCATCTGGCTGGGTTTCCCCAGCCACTCTGGGCTGCTTCCAACAAAATATTAAAATACAATAACAAAATATTAAAATACAATAGCGCCTTCCCCCTGAAAACTCCCATTATCCTTGAGCGCTGGCAATGCTGGCAGGGGCTGATACGAGTTGGAGCACAACTATACCTGGGAGGGTTACAGGTTTCCCATCTCCTGCTTTAACAGACGGGAGGCAAAGTGAGGAAATGGAACAGCAGGCAGGAGGAGGAGGAGGAGGAGTTTGGATTTGATATCCCGCTTTATCACTACCCGAAGGAGTCTCAAAGCGGCTAACATTCTCCTTTCCCTTCCTCCCCCACAACAAACACTCTGTGAGGTGAGTGGGGCTGAGAGACTTCAGAGAAGTGTGACTAGCCCAAGGTCACCCAGCAGCTGCATGTGGAGGAGTGGAGACACGAACCCGGTTCCCCAGATTACAAGTCTACCACTCTTAACCACTACACCACACTGGCTCTGCAGTGGAGCCTTAATGCTGAGTGCTTGGTCCAAACAACTGTTCACTTAGGCCTCCCGCCCCCTTAGTAAATGAACCAAAGCTAACATAGCCTATATGCTGAATATGATGGAGGAACTCTAGAATTAAGGAAGTGGCCATTCATGGAATTCTCCCTCTATCCTTAGCACTCACCAACATCAGGCATGTGAACTGGCACACAGCTTGGACTTGAAGGGTCTCCAGCTTGACATGCCCTTCTACCCCTTGCCCACTGTGTTTGCCTTCCCCCCTCCAGCCGCTGCCACATACCCCGACTTCGCCGCCTGCTCCGTGATGGGTCTGTGTAGAAGGTGAGCTGGGGATCGTTGTCTGCCTCTGTCCCAGAATCCCCTTCAGGGTTCAGAAACGCAGAGCCAGCTACGCGGAAAAGAGAGAAAGGAAACCAGATGCTCACTGTAGCCGGAAGAGCCCTCTTGCGTCCCATTCCCCGGACCATACAACATCACAATACAGACTTCTTCCTTTTCTCATCACAGGTTGCAAAAGCTCCCGCTAAAATTAAAGACTGCACTTCACTGAATTCTGCTTAAAAGGATTCTTTCATGTGGCCCATGGCACCTGTGTTTCGATTTCCTCCATGTTCATTTGGTGTGTGTTTTGTTGTCTTTAAAGCAAGGCTGAAAATCGTAACAGTGGAAGGATAGGGGCCTCAATCTCTCTCTCTCTCTGTGTGTGTGTGTGTGCGAAGAAAAAAGGGACAGAATCCCCACAGACTCTCTACAATATATAGGGTTAGGGAACCTTTTTCAGCCTAGTTCTTTGTGAGGAAACTTGTAGGGGTTGCCTCATGTCAGCAGAGTCCCAAGGCAAAAGTGGTCAGAACAATGGCCTTTGTACCTTCGCACAATAGGCTACACCCCAGCAACACAAAAGTCAGAGGTTTCTACCAGGGGCGTAGCAAGGGGGGGCGAGGGGGTGGTCTGCCCCGGGTCCCATAATGGAGGGGGTGACAAATTAGCAAGAAATTTATTTTTATTTTTTTGAAAATGCCTGCTCCGAAGGTCTTATCTTACTATACTAGGGATTATATAGCTATATATGAAATTTCATGCATATCGGTTAATATCTTGACCCTCCTCCACCAAAATAGCTGTTCACTTGGCTGTTTTCCTATGTCGTGAAGGCTGAAATTTCAGTTCAGAGAACACTTACTGTTCCCAACCCTAACCCTGTGGAAAGCCATCTAATTAGACTTTGAGAGGTTTTTAGGAGGTAATTTAATTATTGTTTGATTTTATACCAATGTTATGTATCTGGTGTTAGCCACCCTGAGCCCGACTTTGGCCGGGGAGGGTGGGATATAAATAAAAGTTTTTTTTATTATTACTTGTTATTATTCCTTTGTAAGAAAATATGAAATAACGTAAAACCATTTTTGGGGGGGGGAATCAATGGGGGGGTTGACAAGAAATTTTCCGCACCGGGTACCACCTGACCTTCCCATGCCTTAGGGGTTGGGGTGACAAAAAAAAATTGCCCCCGGGTACCAATTTACCTAGCTACGCCCCTGGTTTCTACGCATGCCGTTCCATTTCTAGCAATGGACGAGATGACCCTAGCAGTTCCTTCCAACTCTACAATTCTATGACCTCCAAGCAAGCAAAGGGCATAAGTGCACAACACATCCCAGCAGGGGAAGGCACTTCAGGACAAGGTACAGCAGGGCAGGTGAGGTTGGGTGTGGGAACCTTAGGAGGCCAGGCAGAAAGTCCTGGGGGGACATATTTGGTCCCTGCACCTTAGGTGCCCCATTTCCACTCTACCTCTTTTCTTAGCTGTGGGGAGGATTCCTGCATTGGACTAGATGACCCTAGGGGGTCCCTTCCGGAAGTCTACGATTCCCTGCGGGTGAAAAGTAGCTTGGGAACAATGGTTTCCAGCTGGAAAATGACTAGATGGAAGGGGAAAGGGGTAATTTCTTTCTGTCTCTCTCTCTCTTACACACACACACACACATATACAGGTGAGACTCGAAAAATTCGAATATCGTGGGAAGGTTCATTTCTTTCAGTAATTCAACTTAAAAGGTGAAACTAATATATGAGATAGACTCATGACATGCAAAGCGAGATATGTCAAGCCTTTATTTGTTATAATTGTGATGATTATGGCGTACAGCTGATGAGAACCCCAAATTCACAATTTCAACTTTGGGGTTCTCATCAGCTGTAAGCCATTGTTGTTGTTGTTCAGTCGTTCAGTCATGTCCGACTCTTCGTGACCCCATGGACCAGAGCACGCCAGGCACGCCTATCCTTCACTGCCTCTCGCAGTTTGGCCAAACTCATGTTAGTAGCTTCGAGAACACTGTCCAACCATCTCATCCTCTGTCGTCCCCTTCTCCTTGTGCCCTCCATCTTTCCCAACATCAGGGTCTTTTCCAGGGAGTCTTCTCTTCTCATGAGGTGGCCAAAGTACTGGAGCCTCAACTTCAGGATCTGTCCTTCTAGTGAGCACTCAGGGCTGATTTCCTTGAGAATGGATAGGTTTGATCTTCTTGCAGTCCATGGGACTCTCAAGAGTCTCCTCCAGCACCATAATTCAAAAGCATCAATTCTTCGGCGATCAGCCTTCTTGATGGTCCAGCTCTCACTTCCGTACATTACTACTGGGAAAACCATAGCTTTAACTATACGCACCTGGAGGAGGAACTGGCAACCCACTCCAGGATCCCTCCAGTATCCCTGCCAAGAAAACTCCATGGACAAAGACAACAGGCTGTACACCATAATCATCACAATTATAACCAACAAAGGCTTGACACATCTCGCTTTGCATGTCATGAGTCTATCTCATATATTAAACTCCAGTAGCTAATGAAAACAATTGCTTACATAAATGGACTTTTTCACGATATTCTAATTTTTCAAGTTTCACCTGTACATACAGAGCACTGGCTGGCGGGGGGGGGGGGTTAACATGGTGCTGTCTGCAACATGCCCTTGGAAAGTTCCCCATGAAGAGCTGCGGTCCTCTGCTTACCTGATTTAAGTCTCTTCCAGATAGACTGTGCTGCCTTTTTAATTGTTATTTTCACTTCTATTACTTTTATTGCACTGCTTTCTTTGACTCACTTCAGCAGCAACTTATGGCCCTCAAGTTGAAAAAGGTTCCCCACCCCTGATGTAAAGGAATATGTAGAGACCTGATCCTGTCTCCACATGGGGCTGGCGGGAGGAGGCACTTCTTGAGAGAGATGATTCAATAACAGCCAGTAATGAGATGTGCTTAAAAGAAGAAGAGGCAGAGATGTAGATGCATCCCAGATATTATGACAAGCTCTTTCTATTTGCCTGCCATAATTAGGGGCAGAATCTAATAAGTTGGCACAGCACTGTCACTGCTGTTATTAAGTGAAATGACCGTCATTACAAGGAGTAGAGGAGAGAGAGAGAGAGAGAGAGAGTGTGTGTGAAGGGGTGTGTGTGTGTGTGTGTATTTCAGGCATTCTCGTGTGACCAACCTCCATGTCCACCCCAGGGTCCCAGTCAGTGATGACAAGGCTAAAAGTAATGGGCGGTTTTTCTTTTTTTATGCCTCTACAAATTTAACCAGTCCTATCCCAACCTGGGAGTTCCATGTGACATTAGGTGGTTTTTTTTGGTGTGGGTGGGTGGGTTTTTCCAAACTTTATTGAAAATTTTAAAAACAGTTACCTGAAAACCGGTTTATGGAGAAAAAGCAATCCATAACATAAATGCTTTAAAGTGAAAAGAAATAATATCCAAGCATTCCTTTTAGTTTATCCTGAAAATAACTCTTATGATGTTGGTCACCATAATTCCTGCTTTCTGCAAGTGTTTGAACCATGTGGCACTAGGTAGGTAGGTAGGTAGGTAGGTAGGTTATTTCGGCCATTTGGGCCACATCACATAGCAAAAACACATACATCATAATACACGCAAAATAAAACAATTTAACAAATTTAAACAATACAGTACAAAGCCAATTTTAAAATAATCCATTTACACCCTTCCATCTAAGTCAAACCGAAATCTGAGTAGTCCAACTAATTTTTTTAAAAAAAACATTAAAATTAATTTAACATCCTATTTTATCACACCATAATAGCTCTTAGTTATTTTCTACATTGTCATAAATGAGCAGAGAACCATTCCTCTTCTTTGTAGATAGCACATTAATTGAAAACCTGGCGACCGTATGGGTTCTATTTGGTTCCTCGTCATTTAATAAATGAATTAATTTAGCATCCTGTGTTTCCATGTGGCACTACCACACTAAAAGCAAGCCTTGTGGGCGACAGCAGAGCAAATGTCAGGAGCATGGAGGGAGATCACTAATGATGGTAGCAACTGGAAGGAACATACACTGGCACAAAGTTAAACTTGGCCTGGTAGCATACGGGAAGCCACTGCAGTTCTTTCAGTCACAACACAACATTAGCTGCAGCTTCTGGACAAACCATGGGGGGGGGGGGTAACCCCACAGAGAGTGCATGGCAGACCTCCAGTCTCAGGGTTAGCTGGATGGTCATCAAGCTATCTCAGTCCAGGAAATCCGCTCCACTTCCTTGTGGGGAGGAGTTGCGGTGGGCCACGGAGCTGCTCTCCCACTTCCTGTTGGGCAGGGGACTGCGTCCCTCGCCGCACAGAGGAGTCCCCGGCCGTGTCAGCAGGCAACAGGCCAATCAGCCGGCTGGGGGCGTGGCCGGGGGCTCCCTTTCAAAAGGAGAGGCGCGAGCCGAGAGACTTCCTTTTCGGCTCGCTTCCTCGGATCTCCCACCCTCCCTCCCTTCCCTGTAGGCAGGTTTCACCCTATGGCCTTGCTTTGGACTTCGGTTGGTCGCCTGCCCTTGTCAGGGGCCTGGTAGGAATTTTTCCACTTGGCAGATTGGCTGGGCCATTTGGTTTTCGCCTACCACTTAGCAATCGTCACAACTTTGTAAGGTGTTGCGGTTAGGCATTGGGTGACCTAATGATGGGGGAGGGGAGGCCTGGCCATCGCCTGCCCCTCCAAGCTTAAGGGTATTCCGTTAAAGGAATCCGGGGGTGTGGATCTTGTCCGAAGCCCGGGGCGGGGCTAGGGCCATGCCACGACCCCATTGGGAACCCAGGGGGAACTCGAGTTGGTCTGAATCGACGGGGCTCCCCCTATCAGTGGTTTACCCTTACTGGACTTCCTGCTCTGCGGGCAGGAGTCAGATATAGTCAGGTCCACTCAATGCCTAAGCCAATACCGCTCACATTCTGTAACCAATAAAGTTGTGGCCAAATTTTGCCCAATAACATTAACCTTATATTCTGTGTCCTGGTGTTTTTATTTCATTCACGGGAGGGCGGCTTCGGGGTCTCGACACGCAACAGCCAGGGTTGGTGTACCAACCAAACCCTTAGCAAGTGAGGACACCCAAGACAAACATGGAACCAGGAGCACCCCAGAATCTACATACCTGCTCCTTTGATGGGAGAGTGACCCCAGATAGAACAGGCAACTGGCCTATCTCATGGAGATGGGAATATCTCACCCAGTGCCACCAGCAGAGCTCTTCTCAGAATGGACCTTCACGGTTGTCCCAACCCCACCCCAACTGATCCAGAAGGAAGCTCTAGATGGTACCTCGTGACTTGTTACTGATCCTCTTGCGCTGGCTACTGGAAGTATGAGACAGGAGCGTAGCCTGTTGATGGTTGGAGTCCACGGGGCTGGTGGCGATGATATTATCCTTATACTTGTTCATCAAGGACAGCTTGGCATTGTCACTTCCTGAACAGGAAGAATTTAAGGCAAAAACTTTTGAGAAAAAGAGACAAAAAAAGGAGAAAGGGCAAGAGAAGGAGGAGAAGGAAAGAAAGAGAAAGTATTCATTTCCAGCGGTCCAGGAAATAACATCAGGATCATCTGTAGGTGTGTACCAGTGAGCAGTAAGGGCGAGATCCCGATGCAGTTAACTAGCCATTTGTATGATCAGAGCTGGCCAACTCTACTCGCATCTCCCAAAGAACCAACAGCAAACAAGTTCAAAAGGATTATTTGATCCTTGCTTGTTAAAATTATTATTAAATATTCTTATTGAAGTAAGAATTACCCCTGGACAGAGTCCCTGGGAAGAAAGCCTGGGCCCTTGTTAACATCTGAACAACTGACACATTGGTATGGCTACAGAGGCTGGAGTTTCTCACTGCTCAAATGAGACTTGATGTTAGTTTAAAACGCAACTGCACTATGGGGGTAGATTTAGCCATTTGTTCCAGTCATGATCCCAACCAGAAATCTCTCTCTCTCTCACACACACACACACACAAATGTATACATGCCTGCTATTTGCCATAGGAAGAAAGCTGTCGATTGTGCCAGTCAATTTTCCTTCCATTGCAAATAACAGAAATGCCTGCTGGATCTAAGATATATGTGTGCTATACACTGTTCCTGCTCAGAAGCTGCTGTACAAAAAACAACAACAACCCTGGATAGCTGCTCCTGAGCAATCATCAGAAGCTAACCAGGCTCACATGCCTCTGATTTCTTTCTCCCCCAACTGCAGTATTCCAACAGCTGGATGTGCTTTCCTGCGCTAGGCTGAAAATACAGAGCAGCTGAAAAACAGCAGCTTTGCCTCCTCTACTGCCCTCACTTAAACCATGATGGAATCTACACACACATAAAAAGCATTCTGAAAATGCTTTTTAAAGTGTGTTTTTTTAATACATTGAATTTTCCATAAGGCTCGCCATCGCCATCTACAGGTGAAACTCGAAAAATTTAGAATATCGTGGAAAGGTTCATTTCTTTCAGTAATTCAACTTAAAAGGTGAAACTAATATATGAGATAGACTCATGACATGCAAAGCGAGATATGTCAAGCCTTTATTTGTTATAATTGTGATGATTATGGCATACAGCTGATGAGAACCCCAAAGTTGAAATTGTTAATTTGGGGTTCTCATCAGCTGTACGCCATAATCATCACAATTATAACAAATAAAGGCTTGACATATCTCGCTTTGCATGTCATGAGTCTATCTCATATATTAAACTCCAGTAGCTAATGAAAACAATTGCTTACATAAATGGACTTTTCCACGATATTCTAATTTTTCGGGTTTCCTTCCTAAAAAAAGCTCAATGTCGCTTTCCTCCTCCCTAAAGAAGCTCAACAACTTTTACGTGAACCCCCCAAAACAGGACTTTCCTTCCTAAAAAAAGCTGAACAACTTTGGCCTGAACCCCCCAAAAGGGGGTAGATCACTGCCAGTTTTTAACTCTGTGAGTAGATCTCAGCCTCTTGGAAGTTGGCCATCCCTGGTGTACACCATTGCCCCTTCTATTGGTTTCACATCTTGTGCATTCTGGCAAATGCCTAAACAGACCTCGGGTCTCACCTGGCAAACTGGAAACTGACCTTTTAGTTTACCATTTTGAAAACCTGCCTAACATTCCATACTTAAAGAGTAAGCAAATGAAACTTTAACACCTGGCATGATAAAAGTCTGTCATTTTATCAGGACAAGTTATTTGTTCTTTACTGTTGTAACAATTGTTTTCTCAAAATTTATCTTCTGTACCATGAAAGTATATAAAGACAGTATTTTTTTTTTAAAGAAGTGATTAAATAATTGTATTAAATGGTGGACATAGCAGACGACACAGTGATTCTTCAAGCAGCTCTGTTTATTCTCAGGCTGGAACAGAACTGATCTGAAGGGCTCAGCAGCCTGCTTATATAGAACTCAGCTACAAGCAACAGTAACAACTTTCTGTAGTTACCCAATCCCTGAACGTCACTTTCAATCCCTCATTTGCATGTGCGGACCTGAGTGAGAACTGCAGCAGAATGAACTATATACACACACCCCTAGTGGCCTAGGGTGAGAACTTCAATACATAACAAATTTAATGTTACATTGTTAACTGTTTTTATGCATGAATTGTGATGCTCGTTTTGAGACCCTATCCAAGCTTCAGGTGGGACGGATGCCCCAATTTGCCCCACCCTGGTTGGAACACCATAAGCATCCCTTGCAAAGAAAGATGGGCCATCTGGCATCCCAGACTTGCATGGCTTGTTTTGAACGACCACATCTAGCCACACTATGGGAAGAAGAAAGATGGACAAGGGGGCAACAGAACTGAAAGCTGCTCCCATATTGTGGGTTTAGGTTAAAGATGGGCTTCGGGTACAAAAGAATAAGGACCTGGATAGTTCAGTTGGTTAATGCCAAGGTCACAGTTTTGATCCCTGTAAGGGATAGCTGCACATTCCTACATTGCAGCCAGTTGGACTAGTCCAGGCTTCCTCAACCTCTGCCCTCCAGATGTTTTTGGCCTAAAACTCCCATGACCAGTGGTTAGGGATGATGGGAATTGTAGTCTCAAAACATCTGGAGGGCCGAGATTGAGGAAGCCTGGACGAGATGATCCTTAGGACCCACTCTGACCCTATGGATTCTATGAATTCTATGCCTGACACAGCAACAACCCACCTACTCAACCATACACAGTATTGAAGGCAAGTATACCCACAGTTTAACACTCTGCCCTACCTGGCGTAAGATCCATGCCTGACTTCTCATTGCACCCCTGCAGCGAGTCCAGCGTTCTGGTGACCTGGCTGGCAAAGTCCTCGCCTCCGTTCATGCACTCCCGCTGCAGGTGGTGACGCAGGTCCGTGATGTCGTATTCATAGCCGTCCAGGATGGGGGTCTCGCGGATGCTCAGGGTCCCACTGGAGTTGTGGCCTTGCACCCGGGCGTTCCGCAGGCTCTCGCGGCCGTGGCCCCCGATCAGCACCGAGGGGATGTAGTGGATCTCGTTGGCTGCCTCGGCGCTGGCGCTTTTCTGCGGCTGCGGCACCCGGCGGCGTTTGCACCAGCGCCGGCGGGTGTACAGGATCATTACCAAGCACAGGATGGAAAGCAGCAAGGCAATCATGCCCCCCTACAGAAATCAAAGAGACTTCGGGTAACATGCGGGGAAAAAGCTTGGTGCAATTGCAACAGAGAGGTTGCGTGCTCCGTGCATCTGTACCTTCCCCATGTATTACTTGATATCACATTATCTTTTTTAAAATAAAAACAACAATAAGGTGCTGTTTTTCAAGGCTGCAAGAAGAAAAACCCATAGAAAGGTGGCTGCTGTTAACTGTGGAAGAACCACTTCAGAAGGAACCAGAGCAAATAGACTCAGAAATAGCTGCACAGTTAGCAGACTTTAACAACCAGCAGAACATTGTCATGTACTGTATCTTAATTTAGCAGTTAGCGTTCCACTTTCTGCTCCTTATTTACTCCTCTGACTCCGTACCAGATTGTGGGTCATTGGAATCACCACCAATATTAATATTAATATAGTAAATTATTATTGTTGTTATTATTAATAATAATACCCCACCCATCTGGCTGAGTTTCCCCAACCACTCTGGGCGGCTCCCAATCAAGTGTTAAAAACAATACAACATTAAATACTAAAAACTTCCCTAAACAGGGCTGCCTTCAGATGTCTTTTAAAAATAGGATAAGCTGCTTACTCCTTGACATCTGATGGGGGCGTTCCACAGGCTCCCAGGCCCTCAAGTGTCCCTAACCTCACAAACAATGAGGGAACCGCCAGAAGGCCCTTGGCGCTGGATCTCAGTGTCCGGACATGAATGATGGGGGTGGAGATCGAGGCCATTTAGGGCTTTTAGGTCAGCACCAACTTCTATTGATGTCCTAAACAAGCACCGCTGAAATGCTGGAAGCTGTGCTCTAAAAGCAGTTCCCGAGCATTTCAAAGAGGCCTCCTGCTTGGATTGGACTCTGATAGATCTTCCATGGATTTTCTCAGACATCCACAGGGCAGGCGCGGTCCACATCCGGAGAAGGAGCCTCTGTCTGGTTCCCTGTAACCTCACTTCTTGCAATGAGGGAACCGCCAGAAGGCCCTTGGCGCTGGATCTCAGTGTCCGGACTGAATGATGGGGGTGGAGATCGAGGCCATTTAGGGCTTTAAAGGTCAGCACCAACACTATTGATGTCCTAAACAAGCACCGCTGAAATGAATGGAAGCTGTGCTCTAAAAGCAGTTCCCGAGCATTTCAAAGAGGCCTCCTGCTGGATTGGACTCTGATATCTTCCATGGATTTTCTCAGCAGTCATGCCATTAGCTTGAGAAACACAAGGGGAGCTGCTGGGTATATTCCTGTTAAGTTAATCAACATGTATTTTAAAGCTGTTGCTATGACACTGGGGGGCAAACTCTGGATAACTGAATTTGTTTGGTGTGGGTGGGGAGCAGGAAAAGAGAAGAAGAAAGAAGAAGAAGAAGAAGAAGAAGAAGAAGAAGAAGAAGAAGAAACTTGTACTGTATATCAACTTCCATCCAGCGTTACAGATGTTTAGGGGTGGCCTTGGTTGGAGTCAAGGGTGAGAGAAAAATGCAAGCCATGATGCCAGATGATGGACACATGTTGCTTAATCTCTTGGGAGATGGCAGTCATGAAGGTAATGCAGAAACAGGACATATGTATCTGCTGGGGAGGAAACAGGTGTTGGCTGGAGGCTGCATTTGTGGCCTGAAGCAGTGTTCCTCAACCTTGGGTCCCCAGATGTTTTTGGCCTACAACTCCCATCATCCATAGCTAGCAGGACCAGTGGTCATGGATGATGGGAGTTGTAGGCCAAAAACATCTGGGGACCCAAGGTTGAGGAACACTGGCCTAAAGCACTAAACTACAACTCCCATAATCCTTGACCATTGGCTGTACTGGCTAGAGCTGACAGGATTTGGAATCCAATATGGCACCCTTGCCCTCGAGCTTAAGCAGGTGCCTTGAAGCTGAGCCACAGATCAAGAGAAGGGAAGGTTGTTGCCGTTTAACCCCATACTCTCGACCTGAGACTCTCACTTCCTTTTCAGTTAAGTTCTAAAAGCGTGCCAAGTTCTAAAAGCGTGCAGAACTATTTGCAAGAAGATGGGCATCAGGGGAAGAAGAAATACATCACTGATAAGGCAGCCGCGTCCCGTTGATTACCTGGGCATATAGCAGGAGGGAAGGCACCAATCGCAAGAAGAGAGGGAGGGAGCCTTAGGGTGCACAGAAGTGGTTTTATTAGGCCCAACCCATTTTGGATTATAGCTGCCTGCAGGGGGTACTCACGGGTGACAGTTCTCTGACTGGTGCAACATCACTGTTGCCATGGCAAGTTGCAAGGGTCCAGCACAGCTCAGTGGTTTTATGTATGGGGTTTGTCCATGCCTTTGGAAAGGATGTTGTGTGGATAAATAAAGCTCAGCATGCAGGCATGTAGTACTCACGGTGCATCCGACAGTTCTCTGACTGGTGCAACATCACTGTTGCCATGGCAAGTTGCCTCCAGCTGGCTCAGTTTGTGTATGGGGTTTGTGCATGCCTTTGGAAAGGATGTTGTGTGGAAAAAAACAGCATCTGCATGTAGATGCAGGTGCATCCGAATCCGGGAGTTATCTATCTGCTGTACTTTCAACAGCATAGACATCCACACTCACGTTCTGCCCCAACTAGTCGTACATTACAGCACACAACGGCTGCTGGATCATGGCCAAAGCCTTGCCGTGCAACACCGGCCAAAGAAATCTAACTGTCGGAACAGCATGGCAAACCTAGGAGTGTCAGCTGACTTGCTTGGGCAAAGAAATATCATCTCCCTGATCCCTGAACTAGTAACAGATTTGGGAACGAGAGCAGCTGCAAACCAGCATGGAAAATGCACAAAGAGTAGAAGGTAGAGAAGGTTTTGCAAGCATTTATTGAGAAGTTTGGGGTTTTCTCCGCAGACTCTGATAGTGGCAGGATATGAGAAAGCTAGAAATATAGTTAATGAACAGACAACGCAGTATTTTGGGACGTGGAGTTACAATGCCACATGAGTGAAATGAACAGACACGCAGTAATAAGAGATTATGGAAGAGGGTTCTCTCCTGCAAACTATCTGTCAAAATTACAAACATCTAAGCATATAGTAAGCATAGGCACTCCTTCACCCTTGCCAGATTCAATGTGCCCTGTTACAAGGCAGATATGAGGGTAAACCTTATGCGGCACGAGTCTGCCCATGTGGCTCACCGGAAGTTGAAACAAATTTACGGTACATGTGCTGTTACACTATAGTTTCTATGAGGACTATAGTTTCTATGAGGACTTACGGTTGACCTTCATTACACAGGTCCTACAAAAGTTTCAAGAACGAACCTGAATCCCAACCTAAGAGCCTTGGTAGATGACAAGGACCCCGAATGATCAGGACCCCGAAATCACGATCAATGTAGCTAAATTTTTTGTATCTATCTGCCATTAGACGTAGGAAACAAGAGCTTCTCAATGGCGGCTGACCCTTTTAATGGTGTGGTAACCAGTGGGGGCATGCCAACATTTAATCTTAATTGCTGTTTTATTGCACTGTAATGCCTGTAATGCCTTTTGTATCCCTCTTATGTTTTGCTATGTGATTTGTTGTATATTTGTTTTGCTATAAGTGGATTTGTTGTATAAGCTGGCTGGTCTGAGACTGTTTCAATAAATTTATTATTATTATTGGGCTTCTCAAAACCTCAACTTTCTCAGTTAAAACAAACAAAGAAAGAAAGAAACGGAAAGGAAATCTGACACAGCAAGTAGCACCCTGAGAAGCAAAGCCACAGCTCCACTCTGCTGGGTTGTCTTCCCTTTAAATTTTGCACATCAAGGAATAAAAATATATAAATAAACGAGCAGTAGAGCTTCGTGTTTTTTTCTTGGCCGTGTTCCAGTCTTTTCCATCTCCCTTTTTTATGCAGCGAATAGTCTTGATAAAATAAAATAATAACCATCATCTGTTCCATTAGGACGAGACATTAAGCAAGAGTTACTAAATGGGTAATAGAACCAGCAGCTAGCAAAGACTTTTCTGATGATTATTATTCCTCCCGACCACTGTTCTTGGCCTAATGGAAATGGAATGCTCCCACCCTCCTTAATGGGGGAAATATCGTATATACCAACAGGTTAAGCAGAGGAACAAAGACTTTTAAAGGCCCAAAGCACTGTGGACAGGTAGGATCCTGAAGCCAGCTCTTATGGGTTCATTTTACTATATCCTATTCTCCACAGCTGCACTCATTAAAAAAGGGGGGAAATGCACCCAATTAAGCCTGAAACTGAGTTCTGCATACCATTTACGGTAACTGGTCAAAGTTTTTTAACACATCAAACTTTCAGGTTTTTGATGTTTCAGACACAACAAAAGAGCATTCAAACCCTGAGTGTTCACTTTACGCACCAGGGAAGATGGAATCCACCAAACAACTGAAAATTAGATATACTTTCAAATTCCACCCCAAAAAGTACTTGAACCGGTTTCACACATTCCAACTGGTATGGGATTAGCCTCGAACAGGAACCACAATTTAACAAAACTGGAGTTTTACAAAGTTTTAGGGAATCTGAAACCTGCTGCTAGGCCTGAAATCTGGGGTTGCACAGTGCCATCACAAAGATGCACACCCAAGGCCTCTGCAATGCACATGAGCAGAGGGTCCCATCACACTGAAGAGTAGACAGTGTTGATCCCATGATACACCTCAGGTCTCCATATGCATGTAGCACGACCTCAGGCTTGTAAATTCACTCTATCCAGAAGAAGAAGAAGAGTTTGGATTTGATATCCCGCTTTTCACTACCCGAAGGAGTCTCAAAGCGGCTAACATTCTCCTTTCCCTTCCTCCCCCACAACACAAACACTCTGTGAGGTGAGTGGGGCTGAGAGACTTCAAAGAAGTGTGACTAGCCCAAGGTCACCCAGCAGCTGCATGTGGAGGAGCAGAGATGCGAACCCGGTTCACCAGATTACGAGTCTGCCACACTGAAAATTCAGTGAACACAGGAAAATGAAAATCTGCTCCCAGCAAATCGTTTTAGGGAGGGATCCTGACAGCATGAGGGCAGGTGTTGCAAACGGCATACTGTTTGCTTCAATCCAGCCTTCTCCGCAATGAGGAAGATGAATAGGATATTGTTCCATGAGGCTCCTGTTTGGGGGTCCGCTGCATTCAACTATAGGGGCATCTTTGGGAGCCATTAAATGGAACTAGAGAGGAAAGTGCTCTGTTCAACACCTAGAGGATCCTGGAGGGGGAGAGACTTAGGGTCCAGCCCCCTCCTACTCCCAAATCTGGGGTGCTAAATGCTTTTAAGGATTCAGAGTAGAAAGTTGGCTGCAATTCAAACTAATCATCCGCCCATGTCTGTTTAAGTTATGAAAGGGCCAGAGCACATTACAGCTTAAAGGGAGGGAGGGAGATGGAAGGGTGGCTGAGAGATGTTCATTAACTATACTGTACATTCTCACCCAAGCTCACCCTTACATTCTGCTACACAGCACAGGAGAGTGGGGTAATAATACTCTCTTCTCACTGCACTGCTGTGCAGACGGCTCCTAAGCATCGTCTGCAGTATGGGAACACCCAAGACTTGTTTATAGGGAGGGTTTGTTGCTGGCTACACAGGCAGGCAGGCAGTCCCAAAGCTGAGTTACAGCAACATAGCTCTGCTTTCTTAAGGTTCAAGAATGAATAGACAGCTTGGTGCCTGTCCAGCCCCAAATGTTAGCGTCCTGTTAGAATTTACATAACTCCAAGGACACTGCAACATTACAATGCAGGTTCCCACCTCGACCTGCCCCGTTTCTAAAGCTTTGGGCAGCTTACAACTAGCAAAGCAGAACATCTTAGAAATCTTTTGTTTCGGGTATTGGGATTATATAGCATGTGGCATCTCTCCTCCCCACCACAACCCCGTTCGATATAACACCTAGATTTGGCATTCTCCAAGAGAATTATGTTTATAATGTTAAACATTCAATCATGATTAGGGCTAGGACAGGAAGTTAATGGGGGGGGGGACTGGGAAGGACCAGGAGCCTTCACAAAACCTTGCCCTCCTCTTGTTTTCTGCAGATGTGGCCACCACCTATTTAAGAACACAAGAACAGCCTGCAAGATCAGGGCAATGGCCAATGTAGTCCAACATCCTGTTCTCACAGCGGCCATGTGAATGCCTGAAGGAAGCCAAGAAGAACATAAGCACAAGAGCACTTTCCCCTCCTGTGGTTTCCAGAAAGTGGTATTTGGAAGCTGGGTTGAACGTGCTCCCAGTGGCGTAGCGAGGGCGGGGCGTAGGGGGCGGGGCACCCCGGGTTCCAGGGAAGGGTGGGATGACATCCTGACAATTGTTGTTGTTGTTCAGTCGTTCAGTCGTGTCCGACTCTTCGTGACCCCATGGACCAGAGCACGCCAGGCACGCCTATCCTTCACTGCCTCTCGCAGTTTGGCCAAACTCATGTTAGTAGCTTCGAGAACACTGTCCAACCATCTCATCCTCTGTCGTCCCCTTCTCCTTGTGCCCTCCATCTTTCCCAACATCAGGGTCTTTTCTAGGGAGTCTTCTCTTCTCATGAGGTGGCCAAAGTACTGGAGCCTCAACTTCAGGATCTGTCCTTCCAGTGAGCACTCAGGGCTGATTTCTTTAAGGATGGATAGGTTTGATCTTCTTGCAGTCCATGGGACTCTCAAGAGTCTCCTCCAGCACCATAATTCAAAAGCATCAATTCTTCGGCAATCAGCCTTCTTTATGGTCCAGCTCTCACTTCCAGTTCTTGCACTCCCAAAAAGTCTTTTCTCAAGGTTTGGAAACCGCTCTGCCCAGTGTGTAACTTTTCTCTGTGTGTATCCTGTCTACCAACCTATCGCCTGTGGTTCTTTCCCATCAGCTATTATCAAGTGCTAATGTATTTATTGCAGCATTAAAATATATTGCAAAACGCATTGATGGTTCTGGTTGCATATCCTGTTGCAGTGTATAAGAGTGCGACCCTCTGAAGGGCATGAACTCTCCAGAGACTCCTGGGGAAGCCAGCTCTCGGAGTGAGTAGGAGTTCTTGTCAGGATAGGATCACTTCTTCACTGAAGAGCCTGGCTGCGAGATCCAGCCCATCTCTTCCAGCACCCTGTTCTCATAGTGGCCAAATACCCCTAAGAACCCAGCCCTTCTTCATGTGCCGCTGGGAGTTGGGAGGGTGGCAACACAAGAAGGGGCCTTTTCTGCGGGTTTGATCCCCGACAGCTACATGTTCCTGTACAGGTATATGGGGCTGCCGCGTGCAATCGGTGGCTCATGGGGCTGCCGCACGCAAAAAGCAGCACGGCCTTACGCCCACCGCTCGCGCTCAGCAGCCCCACGATCACTCAGTGGCTTGCGGGAGCAGCAGCGGCGGCCCAGTGGCAGAGCGCACATGCACCGGATTTCACGCATGCGCACTCCGTCCTGACGTTGCGTCGTGACGTCACAACGCAATGCCACAACGCCCTGCCCCCAGGGGGTGCCTCCGTTCGCCGCCCCAGGTAGCAAGGAGGCTTCCTCCGTGCCTGCGTGCTCCCTACTGCTGCCAGCCGTCATTTTTCCTTAATGCTAGTCATCTTTCTATTTTGATACAAAATAGAAAATTATTTCCAGTAGCACCTTAGAGACCAACTGAGTTTGTTCTTGGTATGAGCTTTCGTGTGCATGCACACTTCTTCAGATACACTGAAACAGAAGTCACCAGATCCTTAAATATAGTGAGGGAGTGGGGAGGGGTATTACTCAGAAGGGTGGTGGGAATGGGTGATCGGCTGATAGGTGTGGAAAACCTGTTGACGACTCTTAACGGCTGCAATTAGTCTTGCAGGGAAAGGCAAGGGGTGAGATGGCTAAAGATAGCTTTGTTATGTATAATGAGATAAGAATCCAATGTCTTTGTTCAGACCAGGTTTCTCCATGGTTTTAAGTTTGGTGATTAGTTGCAATTCAGCCACTTCTATTTTGATGACACCAGTGACAGCAGGAAGTAATCACCACCATTGGTAAGCTCTCTCCTGTTTATGCTCCTTTTCATGCACCCTGAAATCATCACAATGCCCCCCCGTACTACCACATGCAAAAAAATTGGGGTGATTGGCACAGGCATTGTGGCTCAGCCCTCATTGTAACTGGCTCCCCACCCCAACTTGGAGGGAGGGGCAAGGTCCTGTTGCCTCCAGTATCACGCTAAACTTTGGAGGCACTCAGAAAGCAGGGGAAACAGACTTCACAATGACTTTGGAGGCCTTAAAAACCAGTCAGATGTTTCAAGGCCTTGCACAAGGAACCCCAGCCTCTCCCTTGCCTGACTGAAGAGGCACTTGCCATGGGCAAACTGGTAAGCCCACTTGTCGGCTTCAAGTCACACCACAAGGTGTTTCTTTCCTTTCCTGCTTCCATGAAAACAGGAGTGTGGGTTGAGTTGAGGTTTGAGCATGAATCACTCAGTTGCACCTTGAATGCCTCCACCGACTCCAATAACTAAGTACTCGAGGGAGGTTCTGCATTACAATATATTTTGCATTTACTTCCCTCAACCTTTGAAATGGGTACGGAGGTTGAACAGGTATTGAAACACGAGTACCAAATTTCATTTTGAAATCTCAGGGATAAGAACACATCCCACCCATAAATGAAATGGCAAGTGTGTCACTTCATCCAATCAATTGCAGTTGGTGGCTTTTCATTTTAATAAGAGAAGGGGGGGGGGGAAATGAGCAAAGAACCCAAGTTTTCGTGTAGTAATTCAATAAAATGCTCCTCAACGGCTAGACCTTTTGATGCCACCCACTTGGGCTTAGAACTTTCAAAAATGCAAAATAAGTGCTCGGTGTCTCTTGATAACTCTGTAAAAATGCAACCACAATAGGATATTTTTCTCTGCTTTTCAAATTCAGTCTGATCCAGCAATGAGACTTGAGCATCAAAGGTCATTTTAGGTGCACTCTAATTCTGCAAAAGAATCCCACGTACACAGGCTTTCATTGGGTGATTGGTGTAAGTCACAATGGCCGAACGCTGTCACCTAGCAACAGCTCGTTACACTTTTTTTTAAAAAAAATGCAAATATTCTCCCACAAATGCCACACATTTATTCTGGACCAAAATTACCACCCACATAAAACCAATGACTCTCATTCTAATGGTAACCCAAAAGAACCGGTGTGGGTGGTTTTCATTGATGGGTCCAGAATATAATCACAAATTTCTTGTCCTTTCTAACTTGCATGGAATTCTCCAAACCGGCAGATAATGATGCTCTAGGGGAGCCTTCTGGATAACACAACTACTTTTGGTTAAAATTTTAAAAAGGATGTGTGAAAGTAGATGCTTTTTAAAAGGAAAGACTTTTTCAACCAGAGAAAGATGAAACCTCTGGCTCTCACTGGGTGCTAAACCCGTGTCAAGACTGCAGGCGATGGCTCACATGACTGAATGATCCTCCAACAACATCAAACATACCATCTCAGGACTATTTAATTGCTCATCTTCCAACATTGTGTATGCAATCAAATGCCAACAGTGCCCTTCAGCTCTCTATATTGGACAAACAGGCCAAACCCTACGCCAAAGGATAAATGGACATAAATCTGATATCAGGAATCACAAGACAGAGAAACCAGTAGGAGAACACTTCAATCTCCCAGGACATTCTATACAAGATCTCAAAGTAGCTGTCTTAATACAAAGGAATTTCAGAAATAGACTGGAAAGAGAAGTGGCTGAATTGCAACTAATCACCAAACTTAAAACCATGGAGAAACCTGGTCTGAACAAAGACATTGGATTCTTATCTCATTATACATGACAAAGCTATCTTTAGCCATCTCACCCCTTGCCTTTCCCTGTAAGACCAATTGCAGTCGTTAAGAGTCGTCAACAGGTTTTCCACACCTATCAGCTGATCACCCATTCCCACCACCCTTCTGAGTAATACCCCTCCCCACTCCCTCACTATATTTAAGGGTCTGGTGACTTCCGTTTCAGTGTATCTGAAGAAGTGTGCATGCACACGAAAGCTCATACCAAGAACAAACTTAGTTGGTCTCTAAGGTGCTACTGGAAGGAATTTATTGTTTTGTTTTGTTTTAGTCCTCCAGAGGACTTGCACCCAGAAAACTAGCTGTCATAGAAAAGGCTAGGCTAGAGAAGCCTTCTTCCTGACATTCCAGTTTTAATATGTACTCGGGCTTTTCTGTTTTCAAATGGAGGAGCATGCCATCATGTGAATCCTCTCCTCCAGCCTGAAGTGCCAATTCAGAGATCACTAGGCAAGAGCATATGGTTTTAGGAGAGAGAGACGAAGTCAGGGGTAGCCAACACAGTGCCCTCTGACCGCTAGCCATGCTGGGTCAGGCTGGTGAGAGTTGGAGGGTCACAGGTTTGCAACCCCTAGTTTAAGGCTACAAAAGAAAGGAAGATGAGGGGAAACGTTCCCATATTTCCAAGCCAAGGTTGATTGTCTCGAAGAGCTGGGCTCAGTGAGAAGGGCTGGCAGACGTTGTGGTTTCAAGCTTCCATAATTGTTGACCATTGGCCATGCTGGATGGGACTGGTGAATTTTAATCCACAACACCTAGAGCAGGGATAGGCAACCGAAGGCCCGGGGGCCGGATGCAACCCAATCGCCTTCTCAAACCAACCCGCGGACAGACCGGGAATCAGCGTGTTTTTACATGAGTAGAATATGTCCTTTTATTTAAAACGCATTTCTGGGTTATTTGTGGGGCCTGCCTGGTGTTTTGACATGTGTAAAGGTGAAGGTAAAGGGACCCCTGACCATTAGGTCCAGTCGCGGACAACTCTGGGGTTGCAGCGCTCATCTCGCTTTATTGGCCAAGGGAGCCGGCGTACAGCTTCCGGGTCATGTGGCCAGCATGACTAAGCCGCTTCTGGCGAACCAGAGCAGCGCATGGAAACGCCGTTTACCTTCCCACCGGAGCGGTACCTATTTATCTACTTGCACTTTGACGTGCTTTCGAACTGCTAGGTTGGCAGGAGCAGGGACCGAGCAACGGGAGCTCACCCCATCACGGGGATTCAAACCGCCGACCTTCTGATCAGCAAGCCCTAGGCTCTGTGGTTTAACCCACAGCGCCACTCCGGTCTTTTACATGAGTAAAATGTGTGTTTTTATTTAAAATGCATCTCTGGGTTATTTGTGGGGCATAGGAATTCGTTCATTTTTATTTCCCCCCCAAAATATAGTCCGGCCAACCACATGGTCTGAGAGACAGTGGACTGGCCCACAGCTGAAAAAGGTTGCTGACCCCTGACCTAGAGGGTACCCTATTGGCTATGTACCCATGGCCTAAACCAGGGAGGGAGAAACCCATGGTTCTCCAGATGGGCAGCCCCAGGCAGTAGGGGTGATGGAGTCCAACATCTGGAGGGCCACAGGTTCCCCACCACTGATCTAAGTGGAAGAGGCTCCACTGGCATGCATGATGACCTGGAATGCAACCCTGCACAAATGGGGAGTTGTCTGTATAGGTTTAAGAGACAGGTGGGGCTTATCAACCTGGGAAGGTAGCCCATCTAGGAGAAGGAAAACTCTGAGCCTAAACTTCCGCTGCCTTACGAGACATCTTGGGGAGAAGAAAAGGCTAAGGAGTAAACCCTACACAAATCCAGAGTGGAGTCCCTAAGATGGTTGGATGGTGCCTTGTATGCCTCCTTTGGCAGCTCCAGAGAAGAAGAGTTTGGATTTGATATCCCGCTTTATCACTACCCAAAGGAGTCTCAAAGCAGCTCACATTCTCCTTTCCCTTCCTCCCCACAACAAACACTCTGTGAGGTGAGTGGGGCTGAGAGACTTCAGAGAAGTGTGACTAGCCCAAGGTCACCCAGCAGCTGCATGTGGAAGAGTGGAGACACAAACCCGGTTCACCGGATTATGAGTCTACAGCTCTTAACTACTACACCACACTGGCTCTGTAGAGACCAAGCTGGTGCCCAATGTATTGCTCTGCTTTCCTTTGGGAGGCTAGGGGGAAGGTGTGTGTCTTGTAATCTGGGCAGCCCGGGATCTCCATAAACACTGTGACCCAGGGAGGTCACATCAGTGCTGCAGATTCGAAGTCATCCATTGTCTCCAACAACAACAATATACATTTATCAGGGAGTAAGTTCCGTTTGAATTCTGTGGTGGCGTTGAGTTCGGAGCAGCGACATCTAGAATTGCACTGCTAAGTCTGCTTTGGTTGCCGCTCTTTGAAAAACGATGCAGTGAGCAGAAAGATGATAAACAAGTTCAGAGCAAACGATGACTGAGGAAAGACTGCAGAAACAGCAAGCGCTTAGCTTAGACAAAATAAGATTTAAGGGGGACATGGCAGCAGTTTTCAGGTATTGAAAGCTCTTCCATTAAAAGGGAAGTAGGCAAATACTTGCTGGGGCGATGGAGGTAAGAATCCAAGTGGCGGCAAACAACATAGTTAATATTTATAAAGCCCCCCCCCCAAGAAGTGTTTGTGTGCATTATTGTATTGTCTTTTCAAGACTAGGGCCACTTAAAGCTAGCCAGCCAATCAGCCTGCCCGGTAATGAGGCTTGCAAGGGGAGGGGGTTGGAGGAGTATCAATTTGGCACCCCCACACTCATGCCGCCTGAGGCAGTGGACTCCATTTTGCCTCATTGTTGGGCCAGCACTGCCCATTTTTTAACCCTGCCCTTTCTCCTAGAACCTCAGGACAGCGTGTGCCACGTGGTTCTCACACTGCCGCTTTAGCACAAGCCCCTGAATGTTGCTGTAGATCTGAGTAGGAAATAGACCTGGTGGATCCTAAGTGCCGTTTCCTAAGCCCTGTGGGCTCACATCAGTCGGGGCGGCAGGGTATGGAGGGCAGAGCCCGGCTGGTTTTGATCCCTCAGTTGATTTCAGTGGGGAAGGGATTAATTGCAGCAGTTCCTGGATGCCCGTTTCATCAGAGAACCACCAGCGGTAGCTCTTCACCCCTGGGGACATAGTGATGGCCTCTGTGGCAGACATGCTTCTATCTCGGTGGAAAAGTGCCTCCTCTCCTTTCCAACCCTTTTCAGGCAAGAGAATTGCAGGTTAGGATTGCACTTCCTGACACAGGCACAGCTCCTCAATAACGCTAACAAGCCCCATAGTATTACACCCATTTTACAGGTGGAGAGGCTGAGGAGAGAATGGTAGCTTTGCCTATGTGAGGCAGCACAAATACAGGAAGTCCAGTAAATGAGTAAACTTCTAGAAGCAGGTGTTTACATGGTGCAATTCAACACTCCGACCCAAGAAGCCTACTGCCATTTACCCAAGTGCAGGATCCGACCCACAACTCAGGGATTCTATCTGATAGTCAATCAGGCAGCCTCTAAGGCAAAGAGGCTCCAACTGCTCTTTGCGGTTTTGTTTTTGCCGTTTATTAATTTTTCTCCAGGACTAATCAAAAACAAAACATGAAGGGAGAGAGCTAGCCCCCGGCAGCAATCTGGGAGAGATATTGACATTCTCATTAAGGCAGGCTTCATTAAACAGCCCCGTCCTCAGTATCAGCACAGCCTGACGACACATTGTCTCCAGCTAATTATCTTCTGCTGGCAAAAGGAATTGCACAATTCTTCAACATCGCTTAAAAAAGAAAAGTCTACCTCGCCAACATTGATCTTTTGTTTCCTTTCCTTATTGGCATCCATTGAATTTTATCTCTGACTGGCTCCCCCCACCCCCACCCCCCTGCTTTCCCTTTTTAGAAGTTTATGTGAAGAAACCAGCCAGTGGGGGTCAGGATGTAGGGAGGAGAGATTCTTCCAGACTGTTACTATTTTGGGTTGGGGTTCAGTCACATACCAGCAAATTCACATTGCATAATTATAGCAGATTGGGAAGTTTTGTGCAACAATCCTGCCTCTCCAAAAAAAATTGGGAGTTTTTTTTTCCCAATAAAGGAAAGTGACAGGAAATAGTGTGATAGCAGATTCAGGTAGCAGTATCATCTCTCCTCCCTGCTAATGAATCAGGATGGACACTCAACAAACAGGTTGTCCGGAAGTGCCCTTTGTCTCACAACAATAGGATTGCACCTCCAAGACTCCAGGCTCTGCATGCTCAAGAAAGTGAGCACAAAACAAGGCAGTTGGTAGCGGTGGTGGAAGAGGAATCTGAAATGTAGCACGCTGTCAGATTCAGTCCCGCTCATGTGGAAGGAGGAGGGGAAGACAAGCATGATCTCCCACTGGCCTACGGATGTTAAGGAGGCTTCCTCACCAGCTTCTCTGAAGTCCTGCCTTGGGCAAGAGCTAGGTGATGCACACAGCCACTGCCAGGCTCGAGTCCCAGCTCTTCATTTAGAACAAAACCAGGGCGTTCTTGGAAAGGATTGATCTCCTGTTGTTACCGGCAGCAGTTGTTGACCCGCCACCCTAGCTGTGAAGCGTGGGCAGCTGTTGGGTGCTGGGAACAGGAGCCATCTTGCTGAATGACAAACGGGCAAAAAGAGAGAGAAAGCAATGTGGTATCTGGACAGAATATGACACAGGTCAATTTGGGGAAGAGTTGTGCTTTGCCGTCAGAAGGCCCCCCGATTCAATCCTTGGCACCTCCAGATAGGCCTGGAACCCTGGGGAATTCTGTCAGTCTGTGCACATAACACTAGTGATGGTGCTGAAGCTAAGAGTGCAGAAACCGATTCCCTGTTCAGAAAGCCCAAGCCTATTAAGAGCCAATCCAAACCTCCTTTGACTCTTGATGAGCTAGCGTGGTCACAGCCTTCTCCAACCTGGAAGCTTCCCATGTTCCTGGTTGTCTCCAATGGCCCATGGCTCACCCTCATAAGGCAAGGGCAGGGAAGGCTGCTGGCAGCAGTGGAGGCCTCATCGTTTGTGAGGTTTGGAGCTTTCAGGGTTAAAAAAGCTCAACAGTACGCTCCTCCCACAGGGAGGATGATGTCACAACATCCTTTTATTCACATGAATAATTTCTAAAAGAGTAGCAGTATTAGTCTGTTGCATCAATACCAAGGAAAAGCCTTGTGGCACCATAAAGCATTCTTGTAAATAGGTCCCTGCCTGCAAGCCGTAAGAATTCCATTCAGGGAACCAACCTGGACATTTTTTTAAAGTCCCAGCCCACCTTCTTAAGGCACAGATAAATTAACCTATTCAACGTGGGCAGGCTAGATTGTGTAAAAAATTGCAGATCACTTAATTTTGTAGAGTACTTTTGCAAAGGTGCCTGTTGCATAAGTTTTATTTAAAATAATTTAAGCTTGCTTTTTTGGCATATGCTTTTCCAATGTGGTTTTACAGTCAAACAACAAAGGAAAAGGAAAACAGCAATACAATTTTTATAAATTCTGCAGTAGTTTAGGAAATCTCATTCTGAAATAAATGCAAGAGGCTTTGAGATACTACAGGCATCTTCTGTTTCTGCCACAAAAAACTGTTGTTCTCGGTTGCAGGGTAGGAGAAGGAATGCTGGAAATGAATCATAGCCAGTGTGGTGTAGTGGTTAAGAGCAGTAGACTCGTAATCTGGTGAACCGGGTTCGCGTCTCCGCTCCTCCACATGCAGCTGCTGGGTGACCTTGGGCTAGTCACACTTCTCTGAAGTCTCTCAGCCCCACTCACCTCACAGAGTGTTTGTTGTGGGGAGGAAGGGAAAGGAGAATGTTAGCCGCTTTGAGACTCCTTCGGGTAGTGATAAAGCGGGATATCAAATCCAAACTCTTCTCTTCTTCTTCATCCAGGTAGTTCTGCTGTATGCGAAGCCTATGTGATTTATGTGATGCACTGTTTATTTTCTGTTCAGTTTCACTTTTGACCGGAGCGCAGACATGTCGTCCGTATCTCCGGGGCGTTGATTTATGCTTGTAAATAAAGCATGCTTGCTTAAAACAAGCTGGACTCTGTGGAGTTTATTTGCTGGCAAGAAAGGCACACACACCGTTGCGCAAGAAGAAGTTTGAACAACTCTGCAAAAGCACTGGAGAAGCAGGGAAACGCAGCAGGAAGCGTTGCTGGACGCCATTAGTGTTTTCCAAGTGCTAAACTGTTTTTGAGGCTTTTCCAGTTTAAAACAAAAGCCCCAGCATCTTTAAACCCTGGATTCTTGTGTGGGTCATCCATTAGCACCTGGGAGTATGGAAAATGTAGTTCCCAAAGCTTCTACACTCAAAACAGGAAGCAAGCAAGCTGCAAATCTGTAGGCTATGCACCCAACTGAAAAAGCATTACTAAAACATTTCCTCCCAATGCTCATAAGCGCTGGTTTCTGAGCCCCACAAGCATCTCGTTTTCCAGAGCAGAATTCTGTCCACTAATCAGAAACATAAGCACACCCTAGATCAAGGATGGGACCTGTGGCCCTCCAGATGTTCTCAGACTCCATCTGACAATATCCATGACCATTGTCCTGGCTCTCACTGGAGGTTGAAGAACTCGAACTTGGAGCATGGTTCTTTAATGCTTGGAACAGCATGGTGCAGGGACAAAATAGGGTTCAAATAGGGTATGCACAGCTAAGCAAACTAACAAGCGACATGCCCACTTGGGTGCTATTACATGGAAATGGAGCAAGCACAAGCAACTCTGTAACTCTCTCCCAGCAGGGATTCTTCCGTCTCTTGAGGCCCTGCTGCCAGGGCCGTCTTAAGGAGATCGGCCGCTGTGGCGCAGTGATCCCTCCGGCGCCCCCTGCGTACCGCCTCTCCGCTGCCTCCCTCTCGCGCTTGCCGCCCCTCGGGAGGGGGGTGGGCGAGCAGGGGATGAGGGGTGGCGCTGGAGCGGCGCGGGGCTCTGCGCGCCCTTCCAGTGCTCCTGGGATGGGAGGCGAGGGCGGCCGGCTCGCAGCCCGCCCGGGACCGGCATGGGCGGCAGCGGCTGGCGCGAGCGCCCAGCCGACAGCCGCCCTTGGGGGGGGGCGGGTTGGGGAGGGGGGCAGCCGGTATGCCGGTGGGCTCAATCCTTCCGGCGCCCCCATGCGTCCGGGGCGTCCGGGGGAGAGTGCTGGCGGCATAAGCACCCAGCCCCCGTGGACGGGGCTGTGCCGCCGGCGCGAGCGCCCGCCCGTGGGGTCGGGTTGGGGAGGGGGCGCCCGGTATGCCGGCGGGCTCGCGGGGGCGCCCCTGGGGGCCCGGCGCCCTGGTGCGCCGCGCCACCAGCCCAAATGGACGAGACGGTCCTGCCTGCTGCAAACCACCCCAACCCACTGGGCCTCACTCTGGGTCATCAAGAGGCAGCTCCTCCAACTCCCCCTCCCTCCCCCCAAGTCCTGGTCTGACCAGCCCCCCATGATGACTCCTCGGGACTCATGACAACCATTGGGTGTGCTGGCTGGGTGAGTGGGAGTTTAACATCCCTGCCCTAGCGCATTACTGCTATGTGTGTGTGTGTTAAAAGGCGATGCCAGGGGTGTTTGCCAAAAGCACTAAGATCAGAAACGGTCTGGGAGGAGTTTCCGGCAGCCACAGCGATGGGCATCTTCTTTTGTTCCTGGCCATGAATCCCATTCTCCTCATTCTTAAACCTCAATCAACAGCTTAAATATTTTTTAAAGTACTATACAGGTTCCTGAAGAATAATTCTACCAGCAACTACTAAAGACAGTAGCTAAAAATGGAATCTCCCCGTTCAGACCTGCAACACCCCTGATGACGAAAAGGGGGGCAAACAGCAAGGGGTGGCCACTTACACTGAGCTCCATGCACTCTCTGTACTAATAAATAAATAAACGTTCTACACTACCAAGGGAACTGAACTAAGTGGCCTAATTTATGTAAATGAAATGTGCCTATTTTTGCATAACCGATTCTTCTTCTGATTGTCATAGGGGTAGGCAAGGAGGTATGAAGGGCACTGAAGCCCACCCCCTGAATACTGATAATATATGGGCCCTTGGGGGGGGCCTTGTTTAGCAATCTGGGATGGAGAAGCATGAAGCTATAGCTCAGGGGTAAAGCACCTCCTGGGCATACAGAACATCTCGGGGTCAATCTCTGGCATCTCCAGGTAAGGCCGGAAAAGTCACCTGCCTGAGACCCTCAACAGCCACTGCCAGTCAGTGCTGAACGAAATGAATCAGTACTGCATTGGATAACATAAGGTGACAAATTTTGTACTTACCATGACAGAGATGTGAAGGATCCTCAGCTCTTCTTCTGCCGATTCGCTCTGGGGTTCTTCTGTGGGTTCCAGACCGGGCAGGTTGGGAGTGCCATCTTGGTGGTGGATATGGAAGAGGAGTGTGCCATTTTCCAGCCATTGCTGCCTCCAGCGCACCAATGGGATGTCTTCAGTGTTGCCCGAGATCTCTGCGGATGAAGGAAGAAGACCAATACAGCCAGGGAACTGCAGCACAGACCCTCTCCCATGCTTTTGCATGGCTAGAACATAGCCTACTGTCTCGTCTGCCTCTGGTCATCGACCGGGGAAGGTGGCTCTCGGGCTGAAAGAAGTTCCTCACCCCTGATGTAAAGGGATGGATGCGACCAGGGCTATGTAGACCTGGATGCTTCAGGATGAAGGATGCACCTGTAAAATTGTAAGTGTGCATGTGTAATCACATCCATGCTAACTTGTCTTTGGGATCAGGGCAGCTCTTTTGGGTTTCCCAGGTCAAGACTGCTGAAGGACTGGACTATGGCTTCGCAAAGCAGCACAACCTGTTTATACGCAGATTTTCATTGGCTGGCGGAGCGTCATATGGACTTTGGCTGACACTTGAATTCATGAACCAGGCTGATGCTTCATTTCTTTCCCTCAAGTGACTTCTTAGAAGTCAGCTACCCTATGTTTTCCCCAGCCCTCAATTCCTATTTTAAAAATCACACACACACACACCCTGTCTTATATCCTGCCAAATCCTCTTGCCTCAAAATCCTCTCAGATAAGTGCCTTGCTTTTGAGGCACTTTGTAAATAATAAATATTATTATCTGTTTTGCCTTCTCCTCACTTTTCTGTGTTAGGCCTTTCTCCCTCCAGGTTCTGATCCTCCAGCAAACAAGCCATTTCTCACAAGGAGGGCGGACTTCTCTGGTTCGTCGTTGCCAGCTCTGAAGCCCACAGTGTGCCTGCAGCTGGAATGCCAGCAAGGATTTAACCCAGTGAGCCCAAGGCAGGAGCTGTGACAAGATTAGCCTCAGCAGCCTCTGGAAAGGTTTGAAGATACTCCCTTTCCCACCACAGGTTAAGTTCGCTCACTAGTCTGAGTGATCATCCAGCTGCCCACCACATTAGCTCCACTTGGGGGCACGTTTGCAAACATGCTTCTCTGTTCCGGGTCTTAAGTTGATGTCGATTGTGATCAGTTATTACTGTTGATCTGTGCTTTTAAAATGTACTTCATTTCAGCCTGTTTCGTTTGTGTATTTCAGTATTTATTTTATATTGCATGCTTTGTGTTGTGAGCCACCCGATATTCCTGTCTTAGGGAAAGGGCAAGGTATAAAAACTAAGAAAGCAACTAGATGATGTGCTCAGCTGCAGATGAGCTTCAATCTTCACCCTTGCTTTGCACCCATTTGCCTTTGCTCATGACTACACAGGGGCCAGGGCTGTGTCTGCTGCTTCCTCTACCTGTCTAATTGTTTCTACCAGTGGGACCCCTTGGCATAGACTATTATCACCATGCTTACTTAATCCTGATTCTTGATATGAGCTAATGGGCCAGGAGCAATTTTGCTTTTACATGCCTGCCTGTGTTCACGGTGTGGAAAGGTAACATAACCATTCCCTTTACAGGTGGGTAGCCGTGTTGGTCTGCCATAGTCGAAACGAAATAGAAAATTCTTTCCAGTAGCACCTTAGAGACCAACTGAGTTTGTTCTTGGTATGAGCTTTCGTGTGCATGCACACGAAAGCTCATACCAAGAACAAACTCAGTTGGTCTCTAAGGTGCTACTGGAAAGAATTTTCTATTTTATAACCATTCTCTTAACTCTGAAACAGGACTCGATTATATTGTAACTTGCCCTAGGATCCTATTGTGAAGTGCAGGTTAAAGGGTTCCTCCCTAAAGAAAAACAACAACCACATTTTGCAAGTTTCATAATGCGACTTCGGAAATGCACATTTTGTCTCCCCAGATACAGGCAGGCCCCAGCTATTTCAGCTCCTTCCATGGGGCAGGAATGGACAGTGAGGTACCCTCCCAGGTGTTTTGGACCACAATGCCTATCAGCCCCAGCCAACATGGCTAACGGTCAGGGGTGATGCGAACTGTAGACCACATTGGCTGCTCCTGGTGTAATAAGGTGGCTAGAATAGTAGAAGGTTTTTAAAGAAGAAGAGGTCAACTCTAGGATGGTTTATAATAGTGCCTAAGTCCACTGGGTGCGGTCCTATGATGGGCACTCATGGAAAACAGGAGGCAGAATTACTCCCATCAGGCCCTACGGTATAACTCTCCCCATACCCACCAGTTTCCTCCATGCGTGGCACGCTGCTGTTCCTCTGAGCATGCAACAACTTGGAAGGGCCACAAAAGGGCAGCTACGTCCTTCTCATATCTTACTATCAGCATGTTTCAGCTTGTCATTCCCCAGGGTCCCAGCTCACCACAGGCTAGCTTTCAGCAGAAGCAAGAGCAGAGCCACCCACAGAGGGCCTCTAGGACAAAGCCAGAAGCAGATGTGACTCCACCGAACCACAGTGCACACTCAGAAGTGGAGCAGTGCACCAAATGCAAAGGCATCTGGGAAGGAGGGAGAGGAGAGGGACAGAAGGGTTGTAGTTTGATCCAATGGGAGATACTTCCCATCCTGCACTTTGTGAGGACTGTGCCTCTTTCCTCTCCACTCTTTCCTTCCTCAGAGGGCCATGACGCTTAGCATCTGGTGCCATTCTGACTGCCGAACCAGCTGGGCCATTGTTCATTAGGTGCTAAGGTATCAGGCCACATCGGATGCCACCATACGCTGGATTCTGAAGGGTAACGAGTGTTTTCCCTTACTGTTATTAACCCCTGGCTCCAGATGGCTATTTTTTAAATCTAGGTGTTAGAAGTTAATGTCAAAGTTAATGGCTTCCCAACCAAGGCCTTAATGGGAGCCACACAGGGGAAACAAGCCTGGCCATCAATATCTTTCAAACTCTGAACCTGAAATCTGTGCTTTTTCGGCTCTTTCCCTTCTTGGCTCTAAATCTGGTATCCCATCATATAGATTCATGAGCTGTATCCTTTGCTCAGGGTAATGCAACAAATTCCCTATCACATAATTTAACATGCCAAGGACTTGTATCCCTGCCCCTTCCCTATTGAAGGTAATGTGCGCAGGCAGAACTAGGCTACAGCTGAGACTGATAGTCCTTTTCAAGGTCATAATCAGTGTGGTTCACTGGCAGGAGAATGGTTGCCCCTCCTGCAAAACTAACAAGGCTTAAGGTTGGTGTACGGTGGAAGGACTTCTATGCCCCAGTTGCTGAGATCTGAGTGCCATTAAGATGGATCTTAGTCCTGCACACAATCCTTCAGGAATTTTCTCTTCTGCAAGCTGAAGAGAAATGAGCAGGATAATCTCAAAGACGGCTAATTCCATGTCAGTCCACATATGTGATTGTGTGGGGGAAATACGTGGAAAGGGCTTGTGTAACCAAACTGGGCCCCCATTTTCAGATTCCAAGCAAATGACCGACTGGCTTAATTCTGAATTAAATGTCCAGCCATGCTCCTCTATTTTTAAGAGCTATTCTTGTTATACCTTGGGCTCCTTTGGAAGGAAGGGCAATATAACAAACAAACAAACAAACAAACTTGTTTTTCAAAACTGATAAAAAGAAAGGAATATGATTTAAGATACCAAATACTATTTGCACGAACACAATTATAGACATAAAACATTTGACGATTTGCAACGAACACTAACCTGTACAATGGAGGCTTTGCAACATGGTGTTGCAGTATGGAGAGATATGAAAACTGGAGAACACTGCAAATTAACTGAGTTTAAATCTGTACCAGAGACTTACACTTGGATAAATTACAAGCAAGAGCCTTATTTGTTTTTATTTTTTATTATTCAAGTGATCAAAGATAATCTAGCCATAATCTATAGAAATAGGTGATTGATATTAAGGGGAGGGCTGTATATTTAGCCATTCAGCTTGTGATCACTATTTCTTTGTCCATATAACAGCAAACCATGCCATTCATCTTTTCTATCGGATTTTTAGCGAGCAAAAGTATCTGCTATCGTTATGCAATTTATGTTCGCACCATTATAGAAGACTGAGATTGAGCCTAAATCCATGTCAACAAAGCCTTGTCACCCAGAAAAGTGGCGTGCGAGTTTAATATTCTCATACTGTGTCGCCTAAAAAAAAATTGAAATGATATAATGATCCAGGCACTAGGAAATCCTGATGGGAGATGCTCTGAATCTTCTACATTGTTAAATGTAGTTCAGTCAAAAACGAAGCAAAAAAACAAAACAAAACCCCACGACATGTTGATCATTAAAAATAATTGATGTGAACTAAACAGCAGTATTATTGCATTTATATATGCATAAATCAGTCTCTTTATAACCTATTACAGCAAATTAGTAAGAGCTGGGTTAATTATTAAGCTGGGGGGGGGGCTCACTCAAACTGGCCCCTCTGAGTGCAACCAGAGAGTAAGGCTGTCCAGCAAGCAGGCAGTCTTGTTCTCTGTGCAAGGCTCCTCTGAGGAAGAAACTAAACTAAACTTTGCCTGGACACTGGTGTTATTTTCCTCTACAGGAAACCAGCAGCAGCCATAGCAGGTAGCCACTCCAAGCAGAGGGGAAAGCAGTCAGGACTAGACAGCTTGCCCTCTCCCCAGTGGTTGATTTTCAGCTCAGATTCACCCTAAGGTGCTTTATCACTGACAAAAGACCTATGGGGTATCTTTATCTTTCAAGAGTCTAAGGGAGACAAGATGAGCAGAAAAATAAGAGAGGGCGAAACATTAAAGCTTACCCATCCTAATTGTCCGTGACAACAACAACCAAAAAAAAAACCCCTTTCGCTACGGAGGAGAGTGTGTCATTCCCAGGGCCGCCTTCATCACACAAGTCAGCTAGGATGTTTGTATCGAGGTAATTAATATCTGTTAAAGGCAGACAGTCAAGGTAATGGCCATCTATTCTAAACCATCTGCCAGGCACTTGGCATGACATCTGAACATATTTGTGAAGGCGAGGTTAAACGGACAATTGTGGTGGGACGGGGGGTGGGGGGGATGCATTACAGAGATGAGAAGGACTTAAACCTCACAGCCCATTCCTGCCGGCTAATTTGTTTAAGTGCTCATTATGGCAACGGCCAAGAGGGCAACGGGAATCAGATATTATTTTAGCAAATTCAGGCTTGCTGCATGAAAATAAGACGGCTGGTTGTTCATCATCTATCCAGAGGGAGAACACTTAGCTAAAAGCTGACTTTTGCTCCGGCATTTGCCTCTATGTGAAAGAAAGTAAGAAGCTGCTGCTACAGTACTTTGTAATTCTCTATTATCAGCGTCACACAAGCACCCATAACTGGATTCCTTGTTTCTCTTTAAACCAGGCCCTCACGAAGAGAGATATGTCTGAAAATATGCAGTCATCATGTTGGAAGGCATTCCATTGCTCTTGGGGTGAGGCTCTGGTGTGACATCCTGCCACTCCCTCTTTCATAAACTTCCTCCCCAGAGAAACCAAAATGAGATCATCACATCTTGCCAGCACACCTTTTAACAAACAAAAGGCAAGAAGTACCCTGATGAATCCGCACCCTGTGCTCGACAGCGGCCAGCCAGATTCCTAAGGCAAGCCCACAAACAGGATATGTGGGCAAAAGTGTGTGTGTGTGTGTGTGTGTGTGTGTGTGTGTGGAGAGAGCCAGTGTGGTGTAGTGGTTAAGAGCGGTGGACTCGTAATCTGGGGAACCGGGTTCGATTCCCCGCTCCTCCACATGCAGCTGCTGGGTGACCTTGGGCTAGTCACACTTCTCTGAAGTCTCTCAGCCCCACTCACCTCACAGAGTGTTTGTTGTGGGGGAGGAAGGGAAAGGAGAATGTTAGCCGCTTTGAGACTCCTTCGGGTAGTGATAAAGAGGGATATCAAATCCAAACTCTTCTTCTTCTTGCCTCCCTCCCTCCCTGAACTAGGTTCAAGTGTGCATGGAGACATGATCTTCAGAATTCAAACGGAACTTACTCCCTGATAAATGTATATTGTTGTTGTTGGAGACAATGGAGTGTGCCTCCAGGGGTGACTTCAAATCTGCAGCACTGATGTGACCTCCCTGGGTCACAGTGTTTATGGAAATCCTGGGCTGCCCAGATTACAAGACACACACCTTAAGAGCGGTGGACTCGTAATCTGGTGAACCGGGTTCGCATCTCCGCTCCTCCACATGCAGCTGCTGGGTGACCTTGGGCTAGTCACACTTCTTTGAAGTCTCTCAGCCCCACTCACCTCACAGAGTGTTTGTTGTGGGGGAGGAAGGGAAAGGAGAATGTGAGCCGCTTTGAGACTCCTTCGGGTAGTGATAAAGCGGGATATCGAATCGAAACTCTTCTCTTCTTCTCTTCTGTGTGTGTGTGCTCTCACACACACAGTATATTCCTCAGTTACTGGTATCCAGTGGCACACTGCCTCTAATCCTGCCATTAGCATAAAACCATCATGACTAATAACCATTGATAGTCTTGTCCTCCATGAATTTGTGTAATGCCCTTTTCTTTCTTTTTTTTAATAAGAATTTATTAAGATTTTCAAATAAACAACACAAAAATAAAAACATACAACATCACTACAACATAAAATACAAAAATACAAATTACACCTAACTACACACAAAAAATAAAAAAAATAAAACTACTTCAAACTATACTAAACTTATTCAAATCTTACTTAGTGGACTTCCCTTTTCAAGGCCATCGAAGTGTAATGCCCTTTTCAAGGCCATCGAAGTTGGTGGCCATCGCATCCTCTGGTGGCGAACTATATAGTTTAACTATATGCTGTGTGAAGAAGCATTTCCTTTTCTCTGTCCTGAATTTCCCACCATTCAGGTTCATTGGGTGACACACACACACACACACCCAGGCGCTAGTACTGCAGAAGGAAGGAAAGCCCCAAATGTTGTAACCTTCCCTCACAGGGGAATTGCTCCAAGCCCTTATTTTGTTTGCCCTTTTCTTCAATTTTTCCAGCTGAGAAGTATTATTTTTGAAGTGTGGCAACCAGAACCTGTACATATGGCCATCTATAAAGATACAAATTATAGATTTATTTTGAATGTGGAGTTGGCCTTTTCCATAGCCGCCACACACCAGGCATCTATTTTCATTGAGCTTTCTGCCACAATTCCAAGATCTTTCTTTCCTGGTCAGCCATCACTAGCTCAGACTCCATTAGTGTAAACACACGGTTGGGATTTTTAGCAATCTCAATCTCCCTAAATCCAGATAATTTATGATCAAGTTAAAAAGTAGATGCTCTAATAATGATCCTTGGAGGGCTCCACTGCTTACCTCTCTCTATTGTGGGACCTGTCCACTTATTTCTATTCTCTGCTTCCTGCTCTTTTTTCAGCTACGAAGCCACCAGGCTCCTCTTCTCCCATGTCTGTAAATTTACTCAGGAAGATTTGATGTAGGGCTTTGTCAAAAACCTCTTTGAAAGTCCAATGGCTGGATACAATGGCTGGGTTTTTTCGTTCTGTCTCTTGGTGCCCCTTATTTTGTCAATGGTGCTGGAGGAGACTCTTGAGAGTCCCATGGACTGCAAAAAGATCAAACATATCCATCCTTAAAGAAATCAGCCCTGAGTGCTCACTGGAAGGACAGATCCTGAAGTTGAGGCTCCAGTACTTTGGCCACCTCATGAGAAGAGAAGACTCCCTGGAAAAGACCCTGATGTTGGGAAAGATGGAGGGCACAAGGAGAAGGGGACGACAGAGGATGAGATGGTTGGACAGTGTTCTCGAAGCAACTAGCATGAGTTTGGCCAAACTGCGGGAGGCAGTGAAGGATAGGCGTGCCTGGCGTGCTCTGGTCCATGGGGTCAAGAAGAGTCGGACATGACTGAACAACTGAACAACAACAACAAATTTTGTCAAAGTTGATGTTCTTTTTTATTCTCCAAATTTGGGCAAGACTTCAGTTTTTCTGAAGGAAGCCTTCTTGCATCTATTCCTTTCCTTGCCTGTGGCTTGTGAAGCACATTGGCAGGGTGGGAACTTTCCTGACCTGCTGTATACACTCTAGCTGAGCTTCTTTTATTGTGCTTTTGAATAACTCCCATGTGATGTGGAGAGATCAGACCCTCTTTCCCTTTCAACTTCCTTAAACCAGGCTCCTTGTTTTTGATAGGTTTCCTCTTCTGTAGTCTTGGCAATTGTACATCAAATTCACTCTATATAGCACTGTGCTCATTGTTCCCAATTAGTCTGACAACACATCACGCACCAGGTTCTACATGCCACCTAGGATTAAGTCCATGGCAGGATGACTCCCCTCTGGATGGTTCCATGATCAGTTGTTCTAAGGCACAGTTGTTTAGGGTATTTAGAAATTTTATTTTAACAGAAATCACCTGTTTTTACAACACTTTCTCTTCTCAATGCCTCCTTGATTTTCATTCTTCATTTCAATATCACCCTGAACATTTCAGCGGAAGGGGATGGACACTCAAGATCTATCATGAGCATTCGCAGATCTACAGAAAAAAAAATCTGCCCCCACAAACAGCAACGCAGCATCCACTCAGAACTCAAACACTGCAAAGTGAAATTCCAAAGTCCTTTTTTAAAAAAGAAAAGAAAAAGAAAAAATTGATTTTGTTTATGCGATTTCAACATTGTATGCCACAAGCACCTATTTCCTCCAAATTCACTCCACCCGCAGAGTTACAGCATAGAAGCTTTTTAATACACCAGCATGCCAAATAAAAAGAAAGATGGAAAGAAGACCTGGCTGAGTGCAGCTCGTTAATTTATCTTTCCTGAAGGGAGGGAGGGAGGGAAGGAGGATCTGTCAAAAGGGTCCAGAGACCAGCAATGCTGAGAGACTGATCAGTGTAAAGGACTTTTGGGTCTAATCAAGCGTGTTTCGGAGTTACAAGAATTGGATAAAGTCATAAATCTGTCCACGGCTCAAGGAAATGGGGGCAATTAAGCCTGCAGGTGTGTATAATTGTCAAATTGATGATCTATATAAATCAGCAAGGTCTTGAATGTGGCAGGCTTAGTACGGCTGGGAAACTGGCTTCTTCCAAGAGGCTCTGAAGCAGGAGGAGGTCAGTCGCCTGTGGAAAGCAAAGCACTGAGAGAAATCCGTTTCACCTTCATTGAGCTGCTTCCTCCTGCATTCATCGTAATCAGTCTCTCAGCAGCAAGTTATGTCAGAGACTTCAAGTAATTGGCACAAGGAGATGACAGATGTATCTCTTAGTGGTTACAGTTAGACATGCCCTGAATGTTTGTGATTTCCGACTTCCAGTGTGGAAAGCCCCATATTTGTTGTGGTGGATAAGTGTTTTGAAGAGGCAGAAAGTTTAAGTCAGTGATGCAATGGAAATGTATTGGCAGGATGCACAATTAAGGCCCAAGCACAGGTGCTTGTGGACTGCTCAGTTGACTTAATTGTGTATGCCATTCAACTTGGAAATTTTCAACGGGCAAAATGATGCCCATTTATGTTTACTGTGGATGATAACAATGCACATGTGATGTGAGGAACAGTGATTTATAGCTGCATTCGGATAACGGCCAATCTACTTTTGGGGATACACGTCCCAAAAATACGTGCATGAAGGAAAGCTATCTATCTATCTACCTATCTATCTATCTGACAGGTTTTCCATTATTTCCTGCCTCCCTAGATTTCAGAGCCAGGACATGTTGCATTCCACCTTAGGCTTGATTGCCATGAGAATGATTTCCCAATCAAAACGTTTCTTTTGAGAATATTGAATGTGCATGGCTGCAACCTTGCAGAGGAGCACAAAAGGTTAACAGCCTACTGGACAATATGTACCTAGACACAGGACAATGTGAGATCCATGTGCCGTAGGCTGAGAAGGAATTATTACTTGCTCCAGACACGTGGCTGAGTGGCCACTTGCAAGGCTGCATTAATGACTGAGAAAAAGCTGGAATTGAGAAAGGGCCATAGCTCAATGGAAGATTTCGGACAACAGGCCAAGAAATTACCTCCGAGACCTTGGCAAATCACTACCAGTAGCAGCAATAGACAGCGCTAGGTTTTATGAGGCAATATAAGGCAGCTTCTTGTATCCTGAAGTATGACAGAGGGTTACAAAATTAGGAGTGGTATGAAGAGTGTGACTGGAGAGAAATCTTTCCTCTATCTCTCGTTGATCGACACTAGACCTAAAAATCACCCAGTGAAGCAGTAGACTCAAGCAATGTACTAGGACACTTTTATGTAATATTTGCAAATCTGACCCTCAAAAAAAAAAAAATTACTAACCTGCCTGTCCATGCATATCAGAGTTCGCCGTAAGAAAGATTTACAAAATGCTCTCACTTCAAAAAGGCAATCAGATAAATGTTTGTTTCCAAGCTTGACCCAGCAATATCTATATTCACCACTGGCGCCAACTCCAGGGGGCCCTGGGTGCCTGGGCACCCAGAAACAATTCACTGTGAGTGCCGAGCCTCCACCCACTGCTGCACGCTGCTTTACTTCTAGCTCTTTGGCACCCCTGCGGCGACTGGGCCGGGGCCTCCGTCTCCACCATGGGGCCTCTGTTGCGGCTTGCTGCTGCCACAGAAGCTCAAAATCGGTGCTGGAGAGCGGAGGTGGCACGAGACATGACATTTTGTCATGACGTCACGCCGCATGTGCACTGCTGGACACCCACAGGCTGGGGCCCAAGTTGGCACATCTGACTGGAACTCAGTGCCTGGCAAATCATACCCTCCATCATTTCTCCAATGAAAATAGAGAGTCCTATTCCATATCCTCCAACACGTCTCCATTGAAAATAGGGATGTCCTAAGGGAAAGTGGGACACCCCGGGATCAAATCTGAAACCAGGATGGCTTCTGTAAATCCGGGACTGTCCCTGGAAAATAGGGACACTTGGAGAGTCTGCAGTGGTGACAATAGAGGCTTGCTTATGTGTTGCAGTGGGAAGGCTGCCAGAGCTACTCAGCGAGGTTAAGAGGCTACCCATGCATTTTCTTATTTCCCAGCCTGGAACATCTCAAGGGAAATATTAAAGGCATCCCCATCCTGCTGCCCTGTGTCATGACACCAGAGGACCCACTCAGGATGGAACCACTGGTGTAGGAAGGGTGGGGCGTAGGAAGGGCAGGGCATAGGGGGCGGGGCAGCGCGATCCCGGTAGGGTTCCATCTCGGCTGCCCCCCCCCCGTGCGCCGCCCCCAGAATGCGCCCCGCCCCCAGAACGCGCGCCAGCCCCGCCCCTGCCCCGCCTGCTTCCCGCCCCCGGTGCCGGAGCACGAAGCTCCGCCACTGGATGGAACTGCAAGACACAGCAAATACAGGACTCCCCATCTCATGCTTGCCAAATAGTCAGGCCTGAGCATGGGTACTAGTCACACTGGGGTCCAATGAACAGTGTGCGTGAGTGTAAGTGTTATCCCAAGCCACTTGGCACTCCCCTGGTGTCAAAAGTAAGGTTTGTGATGAGGGTCTCTCCCACAAATGCATGCCTGACCCATTCCACACGCAAAAATGGTAATAGCAACTACTTATTTCCACTCGCTGGAACAGTATGCCAAATTAAACGACACAGCTCTGGAAGCCTTCTGACCAATCAAATCTAAGCAACGAAAGTTTATAAAGACTCTGAGCTTGTTAGATTAAAAGCCCTAAACAGCAGAGGTCATTAGTGCTCTATGAAAGTCTGTGCTTCCATAAACCTTTCTAATTCTGCAGCATTCCTACTCAGCCAAGACAATTGAAAACAATTCACAGATGAGATGTTTGAGGCAAACAACACTTTGTGCTACAAAGGTCATTGTCCCCGTCTCCTTTGCAACAGAGAAGGGATGGGAGTGCTTAACCCAGGGGTAGGCAAACCTAAGGCCCGGGGGCCACATGCAGTCCAATTGCCTTCTAAATCCAGCCCGAGGACGTTCCGGGAATCAACATGTTTTGACATGAGTAGAATGTGTCCTTTTATTTAAAATGCACCTCTGGGTTATTTGTGGGGCCTGCCTGGTGTTTTTACATGAGTAGAATGTGTGCTTTTATTTAAAATGCATCTCTGGGTTATTTGTGGGGCCTGCCTGGTGTTTTTACATGAGTAGAATGTGTCCTTTTATTTAAAATGCATCTCTGGGTTATTTGTGGGGCCTGCCTGGTGTTTTTACATGAGTAGAATGTGTCCTTTTATTTAAAATGCATCTCTGGGTTATTTGTGGGGCCTGCCTGGTGTTTTTACATGAGTAGAATGTGTCCTTTTATTTAAAATGCATCTCTGGGTTATTTGTGGGGCCTGCCTGGTGTTTTTACATGAGTAGAATGTGTGCTTTTATTTAAAATGCATCTCTGGGTTATTTGTGGGGCCTGCCTGGTGTTTTTACATGAGTAGAATGTGTCCTTTTATTTAAAATGCATCTCTGGGTTATTTGTGGGGCCTGCCTGGTGTTTTTACATGAGTAGAATGTGTCCTTTTATTTAAAATGCATCTCTGGGTTATTTGTGGGGCCTGCCTGGTGTTTTTACATGAGTAGAATGTGTCCTTTTATTTAAAATGCATCTCTGGGTTATTTGTGGGGCCTGCCTGGTGTTTTTACATGAGTAGAATGTGTCCTTTTATTTAAAATGCATCTCTGGGTTATTTGTGGGGCCTGCCTGGTGTTTTTACATGAGTAGAATGTGTCCTTTTATTTAAAATGCATCTCTGGGTTATTTGTGGGGCCTGCCTGGTGTTTTTACATGAGTAGAATGTGTGCTTTTATTTAAAATGCATCTCTGGGTTATTTGTGGGGCATAGGAATTCGTTCATTTTTTTTTTCAAAATATAGTCCGGCCCACCACATGGTCTGAGGGACGGTGGACCAGCCCATGGCTGAAAAAGGTTGCTGACCCCTGGTTTAACCCTTCACTTTCCAACCATTTCCCCACTGAGACATGTTAAAGTGTTCAGGAAGGGTTAGCTCAAGTAAAGTTAATCCTCAAAGGAAGTACTTTATACACCTCCCTATTGAAGAGGAGGAGCCCATGGCCAGCTTGGGCAGGTAGAGTGAGGCCAGATCCGAGTAGCTACAGTGTTTTGGTTCCCCGCATAGGGCGATGGTTGACAGATCCTGACACCTTCTTTACAGTACACCCCAAACCATCTTGGATATATTTGGTATGCTTTGTTTTTTTTCATTCCAGAAGCAAGACAAGTCAATTTCACCCGACTCATTTACTCAACTGCACATCGTTCTACAAATAGGTAATAGGACTTAGTGTGTACATTTTTTCATTTATCTGAATTACTTCCATAGTCACATTGCAAGCAGCAATGTGGTTTTGATCTGTTTTTTTAAACCATTCCACTTCTTACAAAACCCACAAAATAGGTCATATTTTTTTTCATTTGCTTGTTGAAAAATAGTCTCTTGGGGTGGTTCTTGGTACTCATTAATATCAGCTGAAACATTCCCATCGACTTCAATTGACTTTAAAAAAAACACCTATTCTGTCTCCCACTAACATTAGTTCCTAACTATTTCCACAGAGCTGGGTTCAGGCCCACCTTTTCCTTTGAAAGAACCAATCTTTGAAACTTCAGCAGATAAAACTCACAGGAACATTTCTGGAGATAGCTGTGAAGTTTGAAGACACAGGGCGACCAGGTTGCAAATTGGTTATCTGACTGGATTATCTACTTAAATTAATTCCTTATTTTTAAAAGAAATCTAATCCTGCTGTGTTAGTGTATTTTTTTTTAATCCCCTTTTCTTCCTTTCAAAGGGGAGTTTGGGGGTCCTTTTTTCAGCACAGTTCTTTGGTCAGGAAGGAAAAAGTGCCGCAAAGCAGGTTTTCTTTAAATAAATAAATAAATAAATAAAAAGCATTGCAATTGATTCTGCCTCAGCCAATTTCTTAGGGGTTTTGCATCAAGCAAAGCTCATGAAGAAAGTGCTGCCTGAAGATCTCTGTGCAAGTCAGAAGCTTGCGTTCTCTTTCTTCGGTAAAAGACAAAACCCCCACCACCCTCCTGTTCTGTGTCTTCCACACCCTTGCCCATATATTCCACCACCCTGGCCCCATCTCTTCCTGCTGCCTTCAGGCCTTCCCCTGCCGTGCTACTTTAAACTTCTGATATTGCCCCCACTTGGTTCTGTCGAGCAGTCAACACTCTCCTCCTTCCTTCCACAGGATTCCCAGAGACACCCATATTTTCAGAACTTTCTGTTAACAATCTGTTGGCTTTTTAGTACAACCCTCTCTGCTCTTAGCACGCCCTTTCCTCTACGATTCCTTACGCCCAAATCTTATTCCGCCATTCCAGTTGCAAGAGCAGAGGCAATGGGTTAAGGTGCTGCAGCTGAGGTTACGCTTGGTGCTCGTAAGTGGAACAGCCATGACATTTTTAAAAGGTAATACAAAGGTTGCACTGTTTTGCCAGTAGCCAGATCTTGGGTCTACACAAGGGTTGAGGTACCTTTGGCTCAGATGTTCTTGGACTCCAACTCCCAGCAACATCTGGAGGGGTGTGACAAGACTGGTGACAGGAGATTCTTTTAGATCAGAGTGTTTTCAAGAAAGACAAAATGACACAAATCTTCCTTGAAATAACCCTTTATTGATTAACAGGTAATAACTAATAAGAACTCATTCGCTCCTCTCATTCATACCTACTAGGTGGGCAGACTCACAAAAAGGTGATATTTTTCAAGAGTCTGTGGGTGGCCACCTCTGCAGCAGGATAGCAACGTTCTGTGCCAAGGACTTTCCAGCCTTTATATAGTTTCAGGTTCAATCCCCATATGGGACAGCTGCATTTTCTTTGCATTGCAGGGGGTTGGACTAAATGATAGCTGTGGTCATGCCGATTCCTCACATTATCTTCCTGGTTAATTATTTGTCTCAGCATATCCTTTAAGAACAGTTCATATCTTTTAAGAACAGTTCTTTGCCTCAGTATGTCCTCCGACTCATTCAAACATCTGGCACATCCTGTTTTGTCCACCCTGTTTTGCACATTCCAGTAGCTGGTTCAACAATCCCTTGAACTTTGAACATCGAAGCCAAAGGTTTCCTACCCAAATCTACACATATGATCCAGGCTTTTAAACAGCCCCCTTCCTGTTTACCTGCAACAGGCAAGAATCTCCTCTTATCAGAGGTTCAGTACCAGACTCACACCCAGGACCACTGGCTATGAACTAGAAAAAGAAAAAGAAGAAGAAGAAGAAGAAGAAGAAGAAGAAGAAGAAGAAGAAGAAGAAGAAGAGTTTGGATTTGATATATGGGACAGCTGCATTTTCTTTGCATTGCAGGGGGTTGGACTAAATGATAGCTGTGGTCATGCCGATTCCTCACATTATCTTCCTGGTTAATTATTTGTCTCAGCATATCCTTTAAGAACAGTTCATATCCTTTAAGAACCGTTCTTTGCCTCAGTATGTCCTCCGACTCATTCAAACATCTGGCACATCCCAAAAAAACGCAGGGGGTGTGCAAAAACTCAACTATTGTATCCCAAACAAAACATGAAGTTTTAGCAAATTTGGTTGCAACTTTCAGTCTTTGCCTGTGAAGACACCATTTCCCAAAATCTGATTTGGTTTGAGGAGTTCATATTCCTTTGACATAGATTATTTTTTTTCTTTTCTTTATTTTCTAGCCATAGAATACGAATGCTTGTGTCATTTCAGTCCAGATACTCGCTAGCGTAAGGTCTTCACTGGCTGTTAACATTACATAAATGTCTTCCACCGACACTTTAGCCTTATGGTAAACTGCAGTCCTGCCGCTCTGGGCTTGTTTTGTGTGTGTTTTAAATACTCAAAGTGTCCTGTTATAGAAAGTTCCAAAGGTCGCGGTGAAACCTCGCTCACATCCTGTTAATTTTAAGTGAAGCACTAAGTGCCTTTTGGGCATAGAATCAAAGCTCCATTGGGAGGAGTCACATAAGATTCCAGTTTTCCCGATCCTAAAGGCACAAACAGCCCTTTACAGGAAAAAAAAAGAGATGAAGCAAAATTGGAAAAGGTATGTTTTCTTTCCAAACTCCAGGATGCCCGGATAACGAGAAAAGTCGGGAAGCTGTTCTAGTTAGGATAATAACAACAGCTAAAGCACAATCCACCCAAAGACAGGTTAAAACACTTTTAAGTTCAGTGTGAAAAAGCAAAAGCAAAGTTCATTATTACCTTTGCCACTGCAATTTAGTATACTTCACTTTGGCTCAGGGGGGCTCCATCTATTCCACCCTTTGAGGTGATCACAGCCTAATGAACTTACAGTATTGTGTCTTTTTAAGACCAGCCTTTCCCCTCTTACGGAACAGGAGGTGTCTATGTTGGGCATGTCATCAGCAGTACATTACACCATGGGCACAGATTGATTCCCCAGTAATCTTCTGGTAATAACTCTGTTGACCTACAGGAGCTGGAACATAGGAACAACTAGATTAATATCTAGCTGGACTGTACTACCTCAGATTATGAATAGGTGATTAGATGTTTGAATCCTGCTCCCACATTACAAAGAAATACTATGCACATATGAAACTGGCATTTAAAGAAGAGTTCCAGCCAAACCGCCTTCCTAGTGGCTTGCAGGGAATTTTTAATGGGGGAGGACATCCAAGCTGGCAATCCTGAAGTGGTACAGCTCAACAAGGGCTCTGGGTTAGACATGGAGGGCTTAGCTCTCACACACTGCAAATAATATTAATCTGCGCATGTGCGATGGTTATCAACATTTTGCCCAAGCATTAAGGCTTTCCAAGTCTGAACAACAGGGGTGCATCAGCAGTCGGTTTTCTGTTGGAGTTGTGGCTCCTCCACAACTCCCTATACATTGCTCTGGAAGAATCCCATGCCACATAACCCCAACATAGCTCCATTGATCCAGTTACAGGTGGGTAGCCGTGTTGGTCTGCCATAGTCAAAACAAAATCAAAAATTCTTTCCAGTAGCACCTTAGAGACCAACTGAGTTTGTTCTTGGTGAGCTTTCGTGTGCATGCACACTTCTTCAGATACTGAAGTATCTGAAGAAGTGTGCATGCACACGAAAGCTCATACCAAGAACAAACTCAGTTGGTCTCTAAGGTGCTACTGGAAAGAATTTTTGATTTTGTTATAGCTCCATTGAGTGGAGGAAGCGGGGGATCTGAATTTCTGTATGCTTGGGCTTACTTCTGCAAGCTACTCAAGCGAAGTTCATCTGACAAAAAGGCAAAGCAAAATCATACACCAAAACACAGGGTCGTACCAAAACACAGCCTTGGCAGGTATGAGAGGCTCAGCACACGCTTTAGAACCTTTTTGCAATGTGTTGGGGTTTTGAGGCAGCCACGCACAAGTTCCGTGCTAGATGAGTCTAGGTGGAAAGTTAGAATATGGTTACCAGACGTCCCCGTTTCCCAGGGACAGTCCCCGGATTTACAAATCTGTCCCCGGACAAAATCCGTCCCCGGAATGTCCCCGGATTTCATTTAATGTCCCCGGATTTATATTTTAAGTGTTGTAGATTTATTAGTAGGGAATGAATGTTGCGTGATTGGTTCAACGGCACAAGACACATCATATGGGGACTTCCGGCGAGGCAAAATGGCGGGTGCCATGGCAGCGAGCAGCTCCTGAAGCCAGCCAGAGCCAACTGCGCTACCAGGATGGCTCCGGGCTGCTGAGACTGCTGCTGCCGCAGCCACTGCCAAGGGGGAGACAGTGACGCCCGGCGCATCAACTGGAGGAACCACTGACACACACACCCCACGACCCAAATCGAGCCAGGAGCGAGAGCGCCTGGCCACCTGGCCGACTGCCCAACGGCGCTCCGGGGCCAGGAAAACCCCGGAGCCGACGCAGGGAGAAGAAGGAGAGGAGAAGGAAGAGAGAGAAAGAGGAAGGAGAAAAAAGAGGGGAGCCCCGACCTTGCCACTGAGGAGGAGAGGTAGGAGAGCACCGGGAGGGCAAGGACACGTGGCTGAGCCCAGGCCCGACCCGAGCCTACTCCACGGTGGCTAGCACTCCAAGAGA